>CAKNXH010059860.1:67308-115879 GCA_932178445.1 Andricus quercusramuli | reverse complement strand
ATTAATAAAGGAAACAAAATTAATATGTAAACTGTTGCAATTATAATAAAACGTTGAAATTTACGTTCAACGGTCATGCCGAAATTGCAACAAGTTGCTTTTGCAGCATTAAAAAATAAAAAAACATAGTGACCGTCATTGCAGTCGGACCCCTGCATATTGGCAACCCGCTAACGTGGCTTTAAGTGGGTTGCCAGTCTGCAGGGACCCGGCTTGAATGACAGCCACTTTGTTTTTTTATTTTTTAACGCTGAGAAAGCAAACTTGTTGCAATTACGGCATGACCATTTAATGTAAATTTCTTCTGACCATTTTTGACCACTTTTGTGACGTTTGTCGACAGAAATCGTCAGGAAAAATCAGAACTCATGAGAAAATGTTCAGAAATCGTCAGAGCTTAGGTTCGAAGGATAATCCTTTTATTTGAGGTCCAAAAATAGAATGCCATAAAACCTAATCCCTTTTATATTTCCCAGGTTATTTATATGATTTATTTATTTATATTAATTTATGCACATTCTCTTTTTACTTATATTCACCCTGGCGGACCGGCCGAACGCAAACATTACGCTACAGCGTAACGGTAAAGTAATGGTAAAGTAATGCTAAAGTAATATGGCATTACTTTACCATTACTTTACCGTTACGCTGTAGCGTAATGTTTGCGTTCGGCCGGTCCGCCAGGGAAGTAAATATTTTGCTTAATTTTGATTGGCAAGCAAAAGCCCATCTATCAATTGTTTCGAAGGTGGCTAGTAATCTAGTAATTTTTTCGGCAAAATGAGTTTTAGGGAAAATGAAATTTCGGACAAGTGAATACCTACCTGTTTGCAGCCTGGTGCCCGGCTGGTTCCGCTTTGACGTGCTGTTCTGGCACCAGAGTCTGGTATAACAGATTCTGGCCCAGACTGATCATGATATACACCAGACAAAATTAAAATAACGTAAAATGGTATTAAATAGGTTTCTGTAATAGTTTTACACTATATTTCAGCCCTTTCTGGGAGAATATACTGCGGAGACGTTACAACATTTCAGGAGCCACACTGAAATATTAAAAACATAACCTCTTGTCGTACAAGCTTATTGCATGTTTGGGCATACTTTTTATTCGTTCAAATTTTGGATTGCCAGATTTTCAATTACTAGTGTTCAAACTAAATACCAGAACCTGGTTCCTTTATTCACGAGATTCTGTTTTTCGTCTGGTCTGATCATTTCTCCCACCAATCTGGTCGACTAGAGGGAGCAGATGCTGAGCCAGACTCTGGCCTCTGTCATACAAGCCAGACGTTGCTACTAGGGTGGATGGCCCCTTAGGAGTTTTAAAAGTAGGACTCAACATCAGTGAGGTTCAACCTGACATGGACATAACAAAAGAATATGCGGATCTGTTTCAAGGGCTAGAAAAATTCAAAGATTTTCAAACGAAGTTTTCAAATACACTGGAACCTTAAATTATGACCGGTTCCATGCATTAATGCTTGCAGTGGCCTTCGCCGTAAATTCAGACAGTCCAAACGTAAACAGTCACGGCCGTGTGAACCATTTCCAATTAGTCCAGTAATCTGGTAGTTTTGCTCCCGAAAAATTCCCACATGGAATTTTTTTAAAGAGAAAGTTTCGTTAAGGGGTCCCTTTTAATATATAAAAAATGCTAGAACAGATCAATTGCCAAACCGGGTTTTTTCTTTCGAAAATAGTTCCAAAAGTTACTTTTGCGTGGACGGATAGTTCCCATTGCATTTTAGAGCAAAATGTCCAACAGAAAAAAGGAAGAGGACAAAATTATGAGAAAATTTGGTTGGGAAAATAATCCCCTATCTCCCATAGGTTTCGAGTTAGGATATATATTTAAAAAAAAAACCCACTTTTTTGGATTTTCAGCAAAAAATCACTAATTTAAAAAAAAAAGCTCTGTACCTCTGCACCTACTCACTACACGGAAAAGTGTTCCACAGGTGAGTGAGAATAGACTCAATTTGCTGTGATTTCAATAAAAGAACAATGTCATAACATAGGTGAACAACATAGGTCATGAGTTATGACCCCTCAAATTAGGCCATGTTTGCCTGTTTTTACGGGCAAAGAAGTACAGTTCAGTTTTTTCAAAATAAATCGAGTCACGCTTAGTTTAAATTGATGATGCCAGAGGATAAAATATAGAGTCTATAAAATTCTGCGTACATCTAAAAAAAAGTTTTGTAAACCTATTATTTTGGAAATTGCAAGGTTTCAAAGATTTGTTTTTTTCGTGCATTTTTTAGTAGAAACGAAAAAGTTGTTTGATTAAAAATGTGATATATATTTGTTATCAATAATCAAATAGTTTTTCAATAATTGTTGGTAACAATATCTTTTAATACATTTTAAATCGAATACACTTACTTTTTTGTTAGAAAAGTACTCAAAAAGTACTCAAAAGTGGCTATGGCAAGATTTTGTTATGAACAATTATTAATAAAAAATATTTGTTCATTGATAAAAGAACATATCGCACATTTTCAATCAATTAGAATTACTTCTTTGCTATGAAAGTACTAAAAAAGGGCCAAAAAGTAATCACAAGGCGTGATAGCAAGCTTTTGTTATAAACAATTATTTATTTATCAATGGCAAAAGACGTTTTATATATGATAAATGAATAGTATACATTCCTTTGGGACAAAAACTTCGAAATATGAGCGTAGTTCTACTTTACGGTATGCTCAGGTGCCTCTATGCAGAATGAGTGCACTTTCCAAGGTCATATCTCGTGACCTATTATGGCTAGAACATTTTTTTAACGCCAAATTGACTTCATTTTCATTTGTTTCCTATAAACTTTGCCGTATGATCCACAGGAAAGGAGGTATTTCAAAAAAACACAACTTTTTCGTTTAAATCAAAAATGCAACAAAAAAATGAAATTTTTGAAACCTTGCAATTTCCAAAATAATAGGTCTACAAAATTTTTTTTTGAGATGTACGCAGAATTTTATAGACTCTATTTCATCCTCTGGCATCATCAATGCAAACTAAGCGTGACTCGATTTATTTGGAAAAAACTGAACTCTACTTTTTTGCCCGTAAAACCAGGCAAAAATGGCCAACTTTGAAGGGTCATAACATATGACCTATTATAGGTAGGACATTGTACTTTTTTTGAAATTACAGCCACACCGTTTTTTTAAGCCAGTGATTTTTCGCTGAAAATCCAAAATATGGGATTCTTTCAATCTATCATAACTCGAAATCTATGGAAGATAGCGGATTATTTTTTCAAAAAAATTTTCTCATAATTTTGTCCCCTTTCTTTTTTCTCTTCGACATTTTGCTCTAAAATGCAATGGGAATTATCCGTCCACGCAAAAGTAACTTTTGGAACTATTTTCGAAAGAAAAAACCCGGTTTGGCAATTGATCTATTCTAGCATTTTTGACATATTAAAAGGGACCCCTTAACGAAACTTTCTCATCAAAAACATTCCATGTGGGAATTTTTCGGGAATTTCACTCATTTTTCCGACGTAATGCCTGGGCTAAATTGGAATACATAATATTACGCATCAGACGCGCCTAAGTACCCGCACACTGCCCCTTCGTCTTTGCACTGCTGGTGGTTGCGGGCCTCTCTCTCTCCAAGAAAACTGCGGAGCCATCCGTTCTAGGAAGGACATAAGCTTGGCATCCATAATATTTCAGGTTCCAATAGGCTTGAGGTATCACTAGTGACAGAACTGGTGTGTCGCGTGGCTTTCAGCTACTGACATATTGTCAGGAAGCTTCCTGACAATATGTCAGATATCATCAAAGAGGCAGGCGTGAGATTGCATGAAGTTCATGGAGGCTCCCTGTTTGGAAAAATCTTCTGGCGCAAACCCAGACCTGGCTGTCTGGTTTCTAGTCTTGACGCTGACCATATGGTCTGATCTGGATCTGTCCAAAAGCATAACGTTTTTTTTTTTGGTTAGCCCTAGGCCAGACCATATAGACAGTCCCTAATTATTGGCTGGTCAGCCACTAGTTAATGGCTGATTAGCTACTAGTTGGAGGCTGGCCAGTGGCTGGCTGAACTCGCTTTATTTTTTCAATAACTTGAAAAAAGTCCTTTTTCACTAAAAGTTTATTTAGCAGGTAGCTGATCAGCGCCAAACCTGGAGCAGTCCGGACTGTCAAGGTGGAAAGAAAAAAATTCTTGTTTTAATAGTGTGAATTTCTTATTTTCTATCATTTTAGACAACCTTTACCTTTTTCGAAATATGACCAGGAAAAATTTGCTGATTGTCTTTTGAACTTGTTTTATTTTTGGATAGCTGATTAGCACCATTCCTGCGCCAGACCAGACCTTTCGGACTAGCGGTGGTCTAGATAAAATCAAAAATAGGCAAGATTAGCGCCAGACCTGGGCCAGATTAGATATTAGGGACTAAACAATCTAGATAAAGCCAGACCTAGGCCAGACCTGACACCAGACTGCCATGGAATTTTTACACGCGGATCGGGCTCGCTACTTATTTTTAAGAAGCAGAACGCATTACATATTTTTTCAAAATTTGTTTAGGTTTAACAGTTTTCCAAAACATGAAAACACTTCGACGGGTTCGTGACGCATTGTTACGATTGTTACAAGGTGCAATTTTGCATAAAAGTCGCTTTGGTTCCTTTCGTCAATCTTAGCGTTTTTTGTTACTCAATTTATTTTTCAGGGTTTTTTTGAAACTGCGTGTTATATTATTATGACTATTATAATAGTATTTCAAATTAATAGGATATATGCATGTGTATGCGATAATTTTGAAAATACCCTCACTCCCTCGTCAATAAGTCAAGGCCTACCGCAAAGATATTATAAATGTAGATTCGGTGCGGGCTTAGTTACAAGCGATAATTATAGACGGCGCGTCCGGCGAAAATTGTCAGTTCCCCTCTAGCCTCCACCACCCGTCGCTAGCACCCATCGATATAGTTTGCCAACAGTCACTTGGAGCGCTATAAGCAACTCTCATCATACTCGTCGATAACTTAGCTCGGACAAGAACCGTTCAAATTGAAAATATAGATTGAGACTTGAGACGACAGTTCCATCCAAGCCAGATTAAGTTTCGCATTTGCAGAAAAAATTAAATTAGTTGAATAGAATTTCAATAGCGCATTTATAAAAAATATGATCCATACAATCTCTTTAAAAATAAAACTGTGAACTATTATAATTGATACAGATTACTCGAAATATTTACGTACGTTATATGGTATAAAATTTAAGATACAAATAATATATATTATTCAAACTATATTTTTGAACTTTTTCAGAAATTTCAAATACGTTTTAAAATTATTCCAATTTTTTCTTAAAATTTGTGTAATGGATTCTGCAAAAAAATTACCTCAAAATCTACGATATTTTTTTACAATTTTATCAATCTTTTAAATTTAAGATACAATAATCAAACTTTTTTATCACAGGAATTTTGTTAAATGTTTAATTTTTTTCAAATTATTGTTTGAATTCAAAATAAGAATAATTTTATAAAAATTAATTAATAATTTGATTTTTGAGAATGTTTTTTTTGTAATTAAAAAAAACAATGCACATTTTTAAACAAAATTCTTTATCCAGAAATATATTTTTTCAATTATTGTTATTTTAAATTCAAACAATATAGTCGGAGAGCTATCTACAAAAAACGACTCGATTCGGTGCCCAAGATCAAAGCATGAAAGTTGTAAGAAAAACATTTGTACGTCATGAAATGGCACCTCTGCCAGTTTGCAACCTTTGCGTATGAAAATGGCAGCCGGTTTTCCACGACGGAAAATTTGTCAAAAAAATCGATTTGGTGGCCGCGTCAAATTTGTTTAGAAACGTTCTTCAGGTTTCAACTAAGAGCGGTCAAACAATGGCAGAAGTCCAGTCGCTTGGAAAACCCTTGGCAAAAGCGATTGAAAAATCCGGAAAAACCCCCCCAAAAAATTGATATGGTTCCCGCGCCTACCTTTTTCCCCGACATTCTTCAGACCTTAACTAAGAGCTGTGTGTAATGGCAGAACTTTAGCATAATGCAAAACCTCGGGAAAATTAATTTAGTCGGAAAATCTCAACATAATTATGAATACGATTCCTTGCTAAACTTGCATGTTGAAGCTATCTTTATGTATGCCATTACAATTCTTTTCAAATTCTACCTCAATTTGAAAAAAATCATCGCAATACGATGAAAACTTGCTGTGAAAGTCAAATTTTTTCTTGCGCGTCCAATTTGAAGCCAGTCGCTCGGTTTTTGTGAGAGAGAGCGTGGGAGGCGGAGTTGCGCCATGCTCCCTCTCGCGAATACTTTATACTGAAACGATACTTGAATAAGATTTTGAAATTGAATGAAGGCGTTTATTTATGAATCTATTAATTTTAAGTGATTTTCAAATTTAACATTGTTTATGAAGACTCAGTCGGATTTTTACATTTGTGTAACTACTAAGGCTTGCGAATTGAATTAGTTCAAATTTTAACGTTAAAATATGTAAATTATGTATGCAATTTTGAATAGATCCAGAATCGTCTTGCAAAATCAATTACTGTTCAATTTTTAATACCAGAACTACAGTTCAGTTTTTAAAAGTCGCGAGTCAAGCTCAATTTAGCACAGCTTTCATTTTTTTTAAATATTAATTTTTCGGTTCTAACTTCAAGAAAATCATTTCATTCCTCAAAAGGTTTTCTACAAATCTCGTTGGTAATTTTTGTTTTTAAGAAATATGTGTAAAAATTATACTATTTTTACAAACGATATTTTTCTTCAATAAAATTGTTGTAATAAAAGCGTTTCAAAGAGTTTTTGTTTAATCTTTCGAGAAATAAAATTAATATTTATAGGTAGACTAAGGTTAATTTTCTTCACAAAATTTGGCTTAAATCTCATTTTTTCCAGTTGTTTTTACTATAGTACAATTAAGGTTTGTATCTTCGGGCAAGAAATCCGTTCTATAGTTTGACAAATATTCTTTATAAATTAATAATTTGTATTGCAAATCACCTTGAGTGACCTTTAATTATTATTCTATAAACGGGAAAAAAACAGATTTCAAATGTTTTCTATGGAAAACACAATCCATGAATGGCAGAACGAAATGAGAAACAATAATAAAGTCAATTTAGTCAGAAACAAGCACTTTCAACAAATTGACCTTGAGCGAATATTAAATATATATTTTTTAATTTTGACAAAAATCCCGTGTTATTTTCTCACAACAAAAATAATTTGTGGGGGAGCCAAATTATTAGAAAATAAATCAAACTCGAAAAAGCACCCTTTTAAAAAGCTTTTGAAACTAAACATTTGTTCTGTTCTTTCAAGCACTCCTAATTTTCAATAGTCCTACTTTCAAATTTATCTGATGATATACGGTTTTAGTCGTTCTAAAATAATGATTCAATTATTAAAAGACGTTAATTTCTAATCCTGCAACTTTAAATAATTTTAATTTGTAACTAAATCAATTGAAACGATTCAATCTAAAATTATCGAATAGTTTCAATTCAAAAATTCTTGTATATTTAAATAGTTTTAAATTTCTAATTACTCAATATACTGAATACTACAAATTTAAAATGTCACAACTATTAAGGCTTCAAATATTTTTGAAATTGCGATTAGCCTTTTCAAGCACATCATAGCATAAAAAATACCTTTCTTTTTGATATTCCAAGTGCACCATTATTTATTTTTTGACCTTATACGAAACGAAAATATTTAGCAACTTCTTCAGGAAAAATCTGATTTTTGTAGCTGATTTTGTAGAGTAAATAGCACTCCTTTCTATTAAGAAACTACAAACAAAATAAAAAAGTCCGATTTTATAATTTTGCTTCTTTTCACTTATTTCTACTGTTTCAAAACTGTTTTGAAAAGCTTAAAAAAAGGTGACAGGTTCAAATGGTTCAAAATATATAATATAAACGCTATAAATTTGATATTAGTCTACTTTTTCATTTTTAACCTGCAATTATTCAATTTTAAAGGTTATAAATTACAATTGTGAAAAATAAGTAAAATACTTTGATTAATTTATATTTTTAACAAAAAACACTTGTATACATACTTCAATCTAAATTCAGTTGAAAACATTGAATTTAAAATGTGTTAAATTCAAGATATATTTCGAAAAGAAAACTGAAAGCAAAGGTTCGGCTTTCAAAAGAAACGACTAAAGTAAGAAAGTATTTTCACATTTCAACGTTCAAATTTAAACTTTTGACTTTTTCGCGTTGTAGCAATTTTGAATCTTAGAATTTGTTATTTTTGACCTAACCTATAGCTTATAACAAAAAGTGTGAACTGTAAGAAAAAATTGACAAGATCCAGGAGTCTAAATTATAATTACAGAAATTTTTCTGTACTTCTAGGGAAGACTGAAATATCTCGGAAAATAAAACTCCCGACTCTGTAAAACTCCCTAATAATAAAATTCCCGAGCAACTTATAATATTACCGAATTTTAAAATTCCCGAAACAAAATTGCCGGATTATAAAATATCCGAACTAGAATATTCCATAATTATAAAATGTCAGAATTTAAATAATTAAAAAATTGTTTCTCAATCAATATTGTTTATTTATTAAAAATACGATAATAAAATATTTTCATCAAAGAAGTTTTTGTTTATTATTTAATGTTTTTTTTTAAATTGATGTATGAATTTGAAACAAAAATAATTTTACAAAAATTGTATAAACCAATTAATGCAAAAAACACGTGTGACTCAAACGGAACAAAACTTTCTCCCTAAATTTTCTTTGAACCTAATAAAATTTTTCAAACAAACATTGCAGGATACAAATCAGCACTGATTTATTTTGAAGTTTCTTTTTTATTTTTTTAAGATCAACAATTTTTGGAGAAAATTTTTTGTAATTAAAAAAAATATATACTATGTACATTTTCAATCAACAGTTTTTTAGCTAGAATTTTTTTTTTAATGATTGTTCTTTTGAGTGTAAACAATAATTTTTAAACACTTTGAACATTGAACAAGTTTTTTTTTGTACAAATATTTGATTATTTCAATAAAAAAAAATATTGATTAAAGAAACTTTTTTTCAGCACTGGTTTATCTCGAACTTTCTTATTAGTTTCTTTTTTAAATTAAAAATTCGATTTTCGAGAAGACGTTTATAAACAATTTTTTAAAAACACTATGTAAAGAAATCTGTCTCAAGCTTCAAATCTGCAAAAATTCTTCAGATATTTTTAAATGCACTCAAATTTCGTTTCAGTGTAGTAATAAAACTTAAACTTCAAAGTACAAAAAAATTTCATTTAAAAAATCATATACATATATCACTCATAGAAAAACATGTACGTATTAGAAATTATAATACAAATATAAACATGATTATCTTTTTTAGAGTATTACTCTCACAATTCAGTTTATTTATTACCATCATATCAGTGCTTCTGTCATTATTAATTTTCAATTATTTTTTCCAAATAATGATGCATTTTCGGTGTACTTAGACATTGCGCTATTTATTATTATATTCCAAAGTGCGGTGCTTATGAAGAGAAAGAGATACATGTCCAACTTTTCTAACCTTAAAAAAGCTTTCAACCGTTTTACCGTCATATTTGACGACAAACGAGAAAAACAGCGCTCGGCTTCGTAGTACGGTGAGGGCAGTACCTCGATATGGCAGAAAATGTGATGTCCTATATATATGGTTCCCCCACTCTAACACCACGTACCGCATCGACGTTTATGATAACTTTGCGCAAATCAAGCAAATGGTAATTTATTTTTTATAATTCAATACTTACCAATCAATACATTTCCTGACATCGGCACGAAATAGTACACACAGTACCCAGCTAACACAGTTACTAGTCCGAATAGTCACATAATTGTAACAAGATTCAGAAAACCAGTCACTGGTGACTTCCCTGCTGGTCACCCAGTGACAATATATTTCCCATTCAAAGTAGTAACAAATTACAAGCGAAGCAGGTAACATTATTATTATTATTATTATATTTAAACATTCAACGGGCAACGCCGTTTATTACATATGAAAAAGGAACTAATTATAAAGTAAACTAAATACAAAAGTTATAGTTGTAAACAAAAGAGCGCACGAGCCGGTCCATGAATGGAAATTATATACTGTTATTGTCTCTGAGTATTGCTGTGAGTCTGTTCTTAAATCTAGATGAACATGAGTCGAAGAAATCTAAGTCCGGAAAGTGGTTAGCTTCCTTACAAATACGTGTTAGAGTACTATTTCCGCCATAATTTGTTCGATGGAAAGGAACCCTGAAGATAGAGGTCGACCCTCTGAGAGAGAGAGTAGGAGCAGAGAACGAGATCAGGGCTAGAATTTGTGGAGAATCGATATGACCATTAATTATATTATAAAGAAAACGCAAGTCTGCTGTTAAGAGTCGGGATTGCATTGAGGGTATATTTAAGGTAGTTTGAAGTTCAGTGTAATCGTGATCAAATCTATTCATATGTTTACCAATCTGCCAAGCTACAAATCTGAGAAATCTGTACTCGTTCAATTCTCATCATATGGGCCGCATAGAAGGGTGACCAGATGACGGAAACCGTCTCAAGGTGAGGCCTGACTAGCGAGAAATAGAGTGTTTTAAAAACTAGTAGATTATGAAAAGACTTAGAAGTTCTGACAATGAAACCTAAAGCTTTAAGTGCTGTATTCACGATCATAGATAAATGATCAAGATAGGTCAGGGCAAAGTCAAGAATGACACCCAGATCTTTCACATAGAGAACTCTATTCAACAGTTGAACAGTTGTCCTTCGATGTTGTAAAAGAATCTAATTAGCTTCCTCTTTCTTGTGAATGAAATAATTTGGCATTTTTTTTATATTTAAAGGCATGTTGTTTTCCAAAGACCACAAATGAATTCTTTCAAGATCTTCTTGAAGTTTAGCAGCGCAAACAAAGGAAGTTACCATGCTGAATAGATTGCTTTATATCATTTATGAGGATTAGAAAGAGTAGAGGACCCATGTGCGATCCCTGGGGGACACCCGAAGTTGCCAAGATTTCGCTGGATATATGACCATTTATCCTAACAACTTGTATTCTGTTATGCAGATAAGATTCTATCCAATTGACTGTATTACTAGAGACACCATAGGCTCTTAGTTTGGAAATTAAGATACTGTGATCCACTTTGTCAAAAGCCTTGGAGAAATCTGTGTATACGGAATCCACCTGTCCGCCACCCTCCAGTGCACTCAGTAAGTATTGAGTGTAGATGCATAAATTTGTACTGACCGAGCGGCCCTTTCTAAATCCATGTTGCTCGTCAATAATCAAATTAGAAAATGCAAAATAAACTTTATCATACATTATACTTTCAAATAATTTGGACATAGCATTGAGGATAGTTATAGGCCTATAGTTAGCGATGTTAGATTTGTCACCCTCTTTATAGATGGGAACAATTATTCCCTTTTTCCAGGCATACGGGAAATAACCGACTTTCAGGGAAGAGTTGAATATTAAGAAAAGTGGTTCAGTGAGTGACGAGCAGCAAGACTTCAGAAGAGAGGGAGGGATGCCGTCAATACCAGCTCCCTTATTTTGTTTGAGATTACGTAGTTTAGCCCTGATTTCGTCTCTGGAAATGTAAACAATACTTAGATCGACTTCATCGTCATAAGAGTGAATGTGGGTACAATTATTAGTAGGATTGTAAAATGATTTAAAATGTATAACAAATAGTTCGGCGATCTGCGGACAAGATTCTGCTCTTAAATTATCAAGAAACATTTCAGCTGGCATCGAAGGGTTATTTCTAGTTTCGTTAACATAGTTCCAAAAAGATTTCGGGTTGGCTGTGATGTTTCTCTCAGTCCTGAGTATGTACTCATTATAGCAACGATCCGATAAAAAATTATACCTCGCCCTCAAGACTGAGAAATTCTCGTAGTCAATCTGATCTCTCGTTCTCTTGTATACTGAGTGCGCAATCTTCTTGGAAATTACGAGATCTTTAAGCTCGCATGAAAACCAGGCAGGGTAGGTTGAGGTATGACGATAATACTTAGGTACATACTCTTCAATCGCAGTGTACAAGTGCATGTATAAAAAGTCAACCATATCGTCGATAATTTCCTTCTTTTCAAAGTTGAGACAAATACTGTTAGAAAGGGTTGTCGAATTTGAGAGACTAAATTTCCAGTCAACCTTTTCCAAATACGAATTGATAAATGCGAAGTTGGCTTTTTTGAAGTTATAGGAAACAATGTTATGTGCCAATTCATTGGGTGTACTAAGAACAAATACATCATAAATTATAGGTGGATGGTAGGGATCACAAGGTAGCAAAGGATCCGGTGCCAGTAAGGACGAGCAATTATTATAATTGGACAGGATAAGGTCGAGCATTGAGCCGAATTTATTTACTATGGAGTTTTTTTGATAAAGATTTAAAAAGGATAATGTATCTAACATGTTTTGAGCAATTGCATTTTGACAAGGAGAGGAATCAGTATTAATCGAAAAGGGGTTATCCTGATTATTGAGTGTGGCATTGTTATTCCAGCGAATGAAAGGCATGTTAAAGTCACCTAAAATGTGAATCGGGTGGTCCGGGAATACATTCAAAACCTTTTCAAGCATATCACAAAAGTCAGTATATTTAGTAATATCAGAGCGAGGAGGAAAGTAAACAGCGCAAAAAATGTGAGCAAACTTGCAAACGCTAATACGAACAAATACAGTTTCAACTGAGTTGATGTTACAAGGAATGGATACACTATGAAATTTATTTTTAACAGCAATAAGAATACCACCACCTCGCTCATGGCTGCTAGTTAGAAAATTTCTATAGAGTCTATACAAAGTGAAATTGTTCAAACCTAATTCAGAGTTATTAATGCCACTATGCAACCAGGTTTCGGAAAGAATAATTACATCTGCTGTACAAGCTGGTATTACCTTCCTTAGTTCGGATAACTTTGTGCGGATGCCCCGTACGTTCTGGTAGTAGACTTCGAGCTGGCTACAGAGAGATGCGAGAGTATTAGTATCCATAAAAAACGCTTGAGGTGGTGTAAGAGCCTCGCCGGCAATATTACATATGTCAGCTTGATTACAAGAAGAGACTATGGTAGGAGAGCAGTCAGAAAAATCGCAAGAAGGAACACTCAAGCCTTTTTCGACCGTACAGTCATCAATACTGGGACATTGTCTCTGAACACGAGCTTTAGGTCCACTTCTCCTGCCTCCTGTCGCATCTTCAGTGTCTCTTTCAGCTTCTGAATCTGTTGAAGCTGCATCTTGGTTCTGTCTTGGGCCATCCAGATGTTGAGATTCTTCTCCGTTGATGCACTCGTTGTCCTTTCCTCTTTTTCTGTATTCTTCCTTGCAACAAGGAACGAGTGCAAGAGCGTCTGCGCCGCACGCTGATCCTGGCAACAGATTTTTACCGGTCTAGGTTTGAGCAAGTCGTGAGACAAAGTGCCAAGCCGGAATGCATCGAACGTTGGAAACGAACCTGGGGATAGGACGCTTTCCAGGAACTGTTGGACTTGAGGAGTTGTTGGGTTGGGTTCAGGGGTAGAGCCACCAGGAGAATGGTTGGTCTGACTACTCTCAGGTAATCCGAAAAGGATCAAGTTGCGTCTTCTAGCATTGCAACGCTCCATTTCGTCAAGCACAGAATGTTTATTTAAATCAAAAGATTGAAGCGTACCTTCTATGTTGTGAATCCGGGCAGTAACATTGTCGAGCGCTATTTCGTTATTAGTAACTCGTTCCGGAAGCCCATCCAGCTTCTCTTCTATAGATTTGACAGAGTCAAGCACTTTCTGGTTGTATTCTGATAACTTCGTTTGAAGTGCAGTTTGGAGTGTTCCGATGGCAGATAGAATAATCCTGTTGATGTCTTCCAGGTCGAAAGCTCGAGTTGGAGATGGTGGTCGAGATTCACAGCAACGGGAGTAAGCACCGGTGGGCAAGGTGGCAGAACGAGCTGCACAGGCAGGATGGTAGGGAGCGGAGCACCCTGAGCAAAACGTAGCACCTACAACTTTAGATGCGCAACCCCTGCAGATTTTCTCCGCAGAGAGAGTAATCTTAGACGCGTTTCTGTTCGAGGCCATAGTGGTATAATTATGTCCAGGGCTAGAGACACGTGGACGCGAACGGTGTTATGCGTGCTTTGAAGCTAGGGACACGATAAATGTTTAAAAACTGAAAATATTCGGAGATAAACCAGGAAGCAATAGTTATAGAAAGTTAGATTGAAAGACACTTCTTTTTTTCACTTTTCTCTATAGATAAATGAAATGAAATACGTATATCTGAAACACTTTACTCCATCAATGAATGATATACGTATATCAAAAACTGACAGCTCCAACTGATTTCATTTGTTTAAACTAACTCACAGGTGCTAAGCAACTTCAGTTGACAGCTATATCTTATTCTTTCAATATATGTGCACTGATAATCCTTTTTCTACACTAAAACAATGTTTTTTCCACTAAAAATCACAGATACCGTTCACTGACCACGTGGGAACTTCACTAATTTTTTGCAATAAGTGTTTTTGCAACAAATTCGTTATCCGCATCCCCTTCACACACACGAGGGGTGTTAAGGGTCTTGAAATTCACACTTTAGACACTTTCTTGAAATTAAATACGTTGATTTACACTAGAAAAACAACCCGAAACACGGAGCGGCTTCACAGTACAACCGCACTCGGCCCCATTTCAGAATTTCGATTTTATTCGAATTTTTTTTTTATGAATACTTTTGCAAAAATGTTGGAAAGGGACATAATGACACAATTAAAGAATGTTGAAAGCAATACATTTTTGAAGGATGTTTGGTAATTATTTAAACAATCTTGATTTGCTTAAACAATTTTTTCCCCCTGTAAAGCGTGAAAAATTATTACTTTCTGGAATTAATCACACAATTAAAGCAATTTAAGAGTCATATTTTTTTCTACAGAATATTTAGCAATTTTTAAAATAATTTATATTTTTTTAAGCAATTTTTGTTTGTTTAAAAATGTTTGTTGATGCTTATTACCCGAAATTCATTTGAAAATTATTCAGTTTAACGAATATATGATCTGAAAAAAATAACTACTCATAACAGACTGCAAAAATGGTTTATATTAATGATTATTAATGATTATTAATTGTTTAAATAATTTTAAAGTATCTTGAGCAAAGAAATATTATTCTTAAAATTCGTTAATTGTGTCATTAATTGCTGAATAGAATAAATGTTCTCGATTTGCAGAGAAAAAATTTTTTAAACAAATAAAAATTATTTAAAAAATTGCTAAATATTCTGTAGAAAAAAAATATTACTCTTAAATTGCTTTAATTGTCCCTGGCGGACCGGCCGAACGCAAACATTACGCTACAGCGTAACGGTAAAGAAATGGTAAAGTAATGCTAAAGTAATATGGCATTATAATTAATAAAGGAAACAAAATTAATATGTAAATTGTTGCAATTATAATAAAACGTTAAAATTTACATTAAATGGTCATGCCGTAATTGCAAGAAGTTGCTTCCTCAGCGTTAAAAAATAAAAAAACAAAGTGGCTGTCATTCAAGTCGGGTCCCTGCAGACTGGCAACCCACTTAAAGCCACGTTAGCGGGTTGCCAATATGCAGGGGCCCGACTGCAATGACGGTCACTATGTTTTTTTATTTTTTAATGCTGCAAAAGCAACTTGTTGCAATTGCGGCATGACCGTTGAACGTAAATTTCAACGTTTTATTATAATTGCAACAGTTTACATATTAATTTTGTTTCCTTTATTAATTATAATGCCATATTACTTTACCATTACTTTAGCATTACTTTACCGTTACGCTGTAGCGTAATGTTTGCGTTCGGCCGGTCCGCCAGGGGTGTCATTAATTCCAGAAAGTAATAATTTTTCACGCTTTACAGGGGGAAAAAATTGTTTAGACAAGTCAAAATTGTTTAAATAATTACCAAACATCCTTCAAAAATGTATTGCTTTCAACATTCTTTAATCGTGTCATTATTTTCAGCAAATAATAACTTTTTACAGTTTTAGGGAGAAAAAATTGTTTAAACAAATGAAAATTGTTTAAATAAATACCAAATAAGTTAAACAAGAACTACTACTCTTGACATTCATCAACTTTGTACGATTTATTCTGGAAGATAATAACTTTTCACGATTTACAGAGGGAAAAAAATTGTTTAAACAAATACTAATTGTTTAAACAATTTAAAATTATGTAAAATATAATTTAAAACTCGTCACTCATCGATTAAAAATAATTCATGTTGAAATTTTTTTTTTAAATACCGTCTTTAGCCTGAATTTGATAGAAAACTGCTATTTTGCATTTTTTGGGGCATTTTCCGGGCACAATTAAAGGGGTCCAGGTGTGTCAAAATTAAAAGCTATTGGGTAGAAATTATTCCTTAAATACTCCTCAAGAGGTGACAATACTTTAATTGACAAAAAATGTATAACAAGTACTTCTTTTTTCCATTTTTTTGAAAATCGAGCTTTTCCCATTTAAAACCCCATGTTAATTACTTAGTTTTCGACAAATATTTAAGAACGTACGCCATGACATGGCGTGCCCAACACCCGTGAGTCTGAGCTCTACGTTTTTAATTATTTCTCGAAAAGTAAGGGAGATCCCATTTTTATATTCAAGGGACTTTTAAAGCACATTGTAAGCTATCCATAAAAAAAATTTTAATTAAAAATACATTTTTTTTCTAATTTAGCTTCAAATTGTGTTTTTAAAAAATACAACAAGTTTTTGATACTTTTCGAAAAATATTTCTTTAAAACTGCGTCTGATTGTAAATACTTAAAAAGCTTCAGCGTAATAATATTAAAATCATCAACGCTTAATAGAAATTACTAATAATAAATAACATTCTTTAGATGGTTTGACGTGAAATTTCTTGAAAGTTAATTTTATGAAATAAAAATTAAATTTTTTTCAATATTTTGTGGTTTTCTTCACTATTCAGTTATAAAAAAATTCTCCCCTTAAATCCTTCAAAATTAATTAGTCATACAATACTTGTAGTAATTTTTATGTGTAATTTTGATAATTTCATCGTTAATTATAGTTTAAGAAACTTATGCGCTACAAGCAAAAATATAAACAAAATTTTCCAAAATCAAGGTAAAAGCTATTTACGTTTGCACTTTTAAATTGTGCGGGAACTCACAGAGCCAATGAATGCCTATTACTTGCGCATGCGCACGAAGCTTTTCGTCCAGTAAGATCGCTGCCGGCTGTTACCACCATGTTACTAGTCTGACAGGGAACGGTTGCAAACAAGCCTTCCTAGTAAACTACGGCGATTATGCCGTTACCTGCTAGGAGACTGACATATAAGTAACAATTCCTCTGATAACATGTGATCATTCAGGAACCTTTCAGGATGGTAACAGGTTAGCTGGGTACGTATAGCAATATATACAACAAAACTTGCAGAAAATGTTATACAACAAGGTTGACGCAACAAATTCAATTTGACATCTCGATTAATGTCCAATTTCGAGATTTCGAAATATTTGAAAATATTATGGTTGCACATGCGCATGGCATTGTACTGACTCTCAGCGCCACCTAGCGGTTACCCCGGAAACGAAAACATAATTCCTTCAAAACTATAAATGGGAGTGCCACTACCCAGTAAACACGGGATAACTTTAAGATATCGTTATTTTTATCGTTCGCAGCAGCTCTTACAGAAATTACCAAAAGATATCTTCACGACATCTTCAAGAAGTTTTTTAATGATATCTGAAACTTGTTTCTTAAAGACGTCTTTTGATGTCTGTAAGAAAACTTTTAGAAACGCGCGGGATGTATTTTCAGAGCTAACCTAAAGACATCTTTGAAGATATCGTTAACGATACATTTTTAAAGAATAAAAGGCGCGTGGTGCAGGAGCGGGCAGGTGTGCGATATGGAGAATTGATAAATAATTATATTTATATCGTCATGTATTCCTCGTTATGTATTCCCAACCTGTACATTCAGTTTTAAAAATGTCGGTGAGAAGAAAAATGAATCAAGAACAAATGAGTAAACGTATAAATTTTCTAAGTATTAAAAGTGATTTATCTAGCTCGTCGTGTTCCTAACCTCTAATACCTCTTTCTAGCTCTCTTATGTTCTCAAAAAATGGGAAGTGTAATACAAGAAGAGAATGGAAAACAGCTCAATTCGTTCTTTATCGCCTAAAGAAGTAAACATTTTTAAGTGGAATCAATCAGATAATAAACATAGACCTGCAGTACCTCAAAATTTCAAGCCTGGAATGCAACTGAAAATTCTCGGCAGTCACGACTTAGTCCTGCAACTTCAGGTTTACCTCGACTATTTATCAGTTATATATAAATGAATTTAAATTAAAAAAGCTGCATACAAAATAACGATATCTTCAAGTCATCTTATCAATTCTCATTATTTTTTCTTATTTCTATCTTAAAGGCATCGTTACGATATCCCGAAGAGCTCTTTACGATGGTAATAGTTAAACCTTAAAGACTCTTTGAAGCTTCGTTATGGGATATCTTCAAAGATGTCGTTCATCTTCAAGAAGATGTCGTAAAGATCTCTTTAAGATGTCTTCGTGTTTACTGGGATGTTACGAAAACGTGTCTAACGATATTTACTTGGGAAGTAAAATGGGTCGAGCTTGCATCATCATTTGACGTGGGAATTAGGTCATTTTTGGTTAGTATGGGGATACAAATTCAGATTATGATTGGCTGAATGCATGTGAGTGATTGGGAGTAGGATTGCGCGCGAGAGGTATAGATGGCTGCGCGATCCATGAGCCCGCGAACACCGTCGATTTCAGTGATCAGATTTTAACTGACTTGCGACGGGTAAACTTTGTCCGAATTCTCTCTAATAATTGGGGACTTGTAATATTTTTCTGATCGAGGAAGAATAAACTTATAAAGTACAAGGAAAAGTAATCCGTTTCTTCAATTATTAACCCTGATTTTTAAAATTAATTCAGTAGAAATAGTTTATTTTTGATTCAATTTATTATAATTTTTAAATTAATAAAAAATGAAATAGAACAAGAGCATCAACGTTGGTTTTGTCGAAGTCGGAGAGTGCGACGGACGAATTCATCGCTTCGTTGTGGAAAAAGAACTTGAGTTCTAATGGATTTGATTTTCACGCCAAAATATTCCCGGAACGTTACAGCGTTGTAACGAGCGGAACTCATTTCACGCGCGAAAGTTCAAATATTTAAAATCTAATTTAAAATTCCAAATTGAAAGTTTGAAATTTATATTAAATCTTCATCGATGGCGAGTCCGTTTCCGCAATTAAGGATTTGGAAATCCAACTCCAGCGATGGCATATCCTGCTGAAAATCTTCTTAAATTGAAATAAATTGCTGAATTTAAAGGTTATTTTGAAATAATAAAACCTGCTCATTTTCAAAGTGAATTCACAAGCAAAGATTTCATTGATCTGGTATTTTGAAATATAACTTTACAAAAATGTGAATTTAAAATAACGAACGAGCCGCGGCTGTGTACCACAGTATCATCTGATTTTTACTTTGTCGTCGGGAGCTTAGATACCGTCGGAGCGGTCCTCAGCTTCCCCCACATTTTCATACATGCTTTCATTAGACATTGGCCCTAATCCCTACTCTTTAATGTTACATTTCTCCTTACAGATTCAACTCCCTACCTCTAGCCTCTTGAACCCAACGATGGATTTGCGTAATAACTAACCCTCTGTTCTCATGAAAACCCATATCGAGCACGATAAAGTCCAGACGTGACTATTTCATAAACAATTCTGTCATCGAGTTAAAACTCGTCAAAACTCAACATTTCCGAGAAACTTTTTAAATCGTTTTATTTTATTGCCGAAACTGGCGACTCTATGTCGACGGTTCGAAAATAACATCTAAATTATACATCCTGCTGTCAAAAGTTATTGCCTTTTTCGTAAAATAAGTATAATGTTAATATTTAATCTCAGATATACATTCGTTCACATAAATCATACTATTCTCGACATTTTGTTTATAGGAAGAAATCTTTATTGGTAAAGATCTTTTTCGTGCCGACTTGCCGGACTGTTGCTTGCCAATCTTTTTCTCGAAATATATTTTATTACTCAATTGAAATGTAACCGCTTTTGATTTCAGTTATTTCAAATCATAAAACCGCGCATTTCATGTGACCGATGGTGCTTTATGCAGCGGCATGAATGCGAATTATATCCGCTCATTACAAGCATGGCACTGGCGGCGCCATCTATATGTCAGTCCCGGGACTTAATGACCCCTGTGTTAATTAAGGTATTGTTGACCTTCTCAGCATAAATCACCAACCTATTGAGACTCTCGGCTTCCTATTCTCATGTCCTTATCCCCCCCCCTCCCCAGTAACATAAGTTTTGGTGGGACTGACGTTACAGCTGGACTCCACCTTACGACAAATCACTGCTTAATTCGAACATGATTTCGACTAGCAAAACAAATCTCGCGCATACAGGTGATAGTTGGGAGTACAATCTAAACATGAATAGTACAAACAATAAAGTAGCCTCGGAATGGACTGAAACTTGGATTGACGAAAAGAATGCACACGGGAAACGCAAAGGTCGAGTTTTAGGCGATAAATGGAGACTGGGTGTTTGGAATGCTAGAGGAGTGAATGATCTTAAAATAAGAGAACTACGAGAAACTATGCGCATAAAGTACTAGATATTCTTTGTGTACCCGAGACGAAGAAAAAGGGTTGCGGAAGTAAAAACATAGAAAATGGGGTGTTGAAAGGCGGTTTTGAAATATGGTCAGGAGTAGAGATAGTGAATCACGTCGTAGTCAAGGGTTCGGTTTAATTATGAATGAAAAAGCAAGACAACATGCCATAGAGCATAATTTTGTATCACCCAGATTACTATGGGCTAGAATGAAGGTAGGAATCAGAAGATTATTTATCATAGCGTGCTACGTACCAGTTGATAGCGATTCGAGGGAAGTAAAGGACGCCTTCTGGGACACTTTAAATGATACAATAAGTATTTGCGATCAAGGTGAAAGAATAATTCTGCTAGGAGATATGAACGGATGGGTCTGTGTCCAACGTCAGGATACAGATACAGAAAGGGTGCTAGGTAATTTTGGAGATCCAACAAGAAAAAATTATAACGGGGAATAGTTAATTAGCTTATGCTTAGAAAAGGGCCTATTTATTACAAATACTTGGTTTGACATAAAATGATCCAAATGTACACCTGGCACAAAGGAAATAGCCACAGTATAATTGACTTTGTTATTGCGGATGAAAGACTAAGAGAACTAGTTGAAGATACAAGAGTCATGAGGGGTTCCGAATGCAATACTGATCATTACCTTTTAGTCTGCAAAATAAACTTAGGGCGGGGATGGAGAACAAAGAAAACGAAACAAACACGAATAAAAATTGAAAATTTACAAAGACCAGAAGTGCGAATAGAGTTTCAAACGAGGTTAACTGAACGCATAGATAGGGCAACGTGGGAGGCGCATATGAGCAATAAAGATATAGAGGGCGCGTGGACTTTGTTACGGGATATCATTGTCAAAACTGCGACCGAAGTATGTGGTACGGCGGTTGTAGGAAGAAAATCTGGTGACGCATGGTGGAGTGATGAAATTGAGGCAGCCCAAAAAGAAAAGAAAGTAGCGCACAATAAAACGCTGAACATGACAGGTCTTAGCGATGAGGAGAGAAATAGACTTAAAAATGATTACAGGCACAAAAATAGGAAAGTTAAACGACTATTCAAAGAGAGTAAAGAGAAAATCAGAACAGAAGACGGGATAGTCCCAGCTGAAAATTCCTGTACAGGAACCTCGAAGGATCCTCTACATGTTCCTGTACACGAACCTGCACACGAACCTGTACAGGTAATCTTGACGGTTCCTGTACAGAAATTTGGCGAAGGAAACTGTGCATGATCCTGCAAAGGAACTTGCACCGACAAAAGAACCTTTGAATGATCCTGTACAGGTGCCTGTACAGGATCATGCATAGGATCCTTCACAGAAAGCCGTCAAAGGAACCTTTGGAAGGATCCTGTACAGAAACACGTATAGGGTCCTTTACAGAAAGCCATTGCGAAAACTGATGACGCTTACAGCTATAAACTTGCCTTCCTTTTATTCCCTTGAAGAACCAACTCACTATCGAGAGAGCCAAGACACCAGCGAACCCTGGCGGATTAGTTCCTATGCAGGTTCATGTACAGGATCCTGAACATGTTCCTGTACATGGACCCACATCTCAATTGCCTATGTGAAGGAACCTGTACAGGAACATTCAAAGGTTAGCTTGTATACAGGTTCCTTTGCAGGATCATGTACAGTTTCCTTCGCCAATTTCCTGCACAGGAACCGTGAAGATTACCTGTACAGGTTCGTGTGCAGTTTCCTGTACAGGAACATGTGCAAGATCCTCCGAGGTTCCTGTACAGGAATTTTCAGCTGGGGTAGACACTTTAAAATACTCTTTTAAAGAACTATTAAGAGGTGAAGATATAGGGCAACAAAAGTGCGACATAGAACACAATGCATTAGAAAACCCAATTGAAAAAGTCTGTGTCACTGAGGTCAGAGATATAATTAAGAACTTGAAAAAGGGTAAGGCTGCGGGTATACACAGTATTGGTGCTGCAATGCTTAAATACGGTGGCGAGTACATACCTCACAGGTTGTGCGAATTAATAAATTTATGTATCGAAACGGGAGACGTCCCAGGCGATTGGAGAAAAGCGATTATCATACCAATATACAAAAGAAAGGGAGATAAAAGCAACTGTAGTAATTACAGAGGTATCAGCCTACTAAGTACCGTAAGTAAAATATACTCAAAAATACTTATCCGTAGGGTAATGCAAATTACAGAAGAGAAGATATGGGAAGTCCAAAGTGGATTTATGCCAGGAAGATCATGTACAGATCAGATATTTAGCCTAAGACAGGTCACAGAAAAAAGTTTGAGAGTGGGAAAGAAAGTCTTCTGTGCATTTATTGATCTAGAAAAAGCATTTGACAAGGTAAATAGAAGTAAACTTTGGGAAGTCCTTAAACAGTATGGAGTAAATGGAGGGCTCCTACAAGCAATAAAAACAATATATACAGGTAGTAAAGCGAGTGTAAGGGTAAATGGGAAACTGAGTGACTGGTTCGATATTATGCAAGGCGTGAAGCAAGGATGCGTTATGTCCTCGTGGCTATTTATCATATTCATGGATGAGTGTCTAAGAACTGCCCTCTTCGACGAAGAAGGTGTAGATCTCGAAACCATCAAGGTATGTGGGCTAGCTTTCGCAGATGACAAGATTGTTATGGCAGAATCAGTCGAAGACTTGCAAAGAATGTTGAATAAACTTAATACAAGCATGAAGAACATGGGCCTCAAAATTAAAGTAAATAAAACGAAAATCATGGTGTTTGAAAAAAAAGTGAGAAAACAATATGCAACATTGTCCTAAATGATGAGAGATTAGAACAAGTTGAGAAATATGTATATCTAGGTAGTCCATTCACTAACGACGGAAAAATAGATGGGGAGTTAGATAGGCGCATATATAAGGGTAAGCAGGTTATCGGTAGAGCAGGGTCCATCCTCACAAATAAAAGCATATCAAAAAAAGCTAAAATGGCCATACATAACTCTATTTTCTTACCATCTGTACTATACGGTAGCGAGACATGGACCTGTGAAGAAAAGGACAGGAGTAAAATCAACGCGATCGGCATGAAACCTCTGCGCATAATATGCGGAAAAACACTGATGGACAAAGCCCGAAACGAGACAATACTCAAAGAATGTGGTACAGGAGAGACACTAGTTGACATATGGGAAAGAAATCAGCTGAGATGGTTCGGACATCTTGAAAGAATGAAAGATGAACGACTGACGAAGCAAGTATATAAAGGTAAAGTAAATGGCAGAATGCCCAGAGGTAGACCGCCGAAAGAATGGTTAGAATCTGTGAATGAGACATTAATCCGACGAGATATAAGAAGTCATAGGAACACAAGAGCTTGCATGAAAAAATGCATGGACGTGAAGGAAGATAGAGTAGTATGCCAGGAAAGAAAAGTGTGGCGACAAATAGCTTATAAAAAGAGTGACAATAGAGTGAATGATGCCTGAAACAAAGACCTTGGATACTAATGGGCCCAAGTGGGGAACCATACATAACAATTTTGTGAGGCTCCTCACTTGAGGTGATCGCTAGAGAGATTGATCAGCAACCTGGGTCGGAGTAGTGTTGCGAAGTGAACGTGTCATTTGAATAAATAACACGAAAACTCCAGATCAATCTAAAAGATCTATACCTAACACCCATATACCTATCTACCCTATAACATATACCGACCTACTTTACACCTATATACCTATTTCACTATTTTCCAACCGAGCAAGTCACGCCTACCCCGAAAGGGAAATGGCTTAATGGTATAATAATAATAATTATTATTATTATTATGTGAAAAGTTTACTTGAACACACTTACAAATAGAAAATTGTCCACTTTTCAGGGATATGTGTCTAACGTATTTATCGTAAAAATTATATGGAAGCCACTTTTTTTTTGTTATGAGAGGGTCTGAAATTTTCACAGAAAACGTAATTCATATTCCTTTATAATATATTTTAAATTCAGTTCCTAAAGTACGACTACCTAGCCTTGCTTATCATGTAACGCTGTGACGTCATGATTTCAGATCCCAATTCTACCGCAGCTAGAACAAGCGAGCAACAGACAAAGAGAGGCGACACTGAGACCAACCGCGGGCAGGCATCCAATAGAGGAAGAGCGATGCTTCAGGACCAGGAAAAACATCAACATCCAGGTTTCTCTCAAGCCCAAAGATCTGGCTTAACTGGATGACGCGCTTCGTGGGGATTTTTCAGAAGAATCTGACCTCTGAACCATCAATTGTAGTGCCTATGATGCAGCGAGAACTTTGGCGATGCAAACGAAAAACAAACCCAACGGCTGATCATAAGACCAAAACACGCACACATCACCTCAGCATAAAGATAGGCTGGGCAAGACAGTACGCGTCCCGGATTCAGTTTGTGATTGACTACATGAAATCTGGCAGGAAGTTCACTGCCACTCCAAAATGCCTCGACCTCCTCTCCTCTGGTTTGGAAGGGTGGTCAACAGTGACTAGAGGGTCTCGGAAGAGTCGAGATGTTTCAGAGAAAAAAGTTAATTTTCTCTTCCCTACCTCTCTCCACTCTAGATTACTGGATTACTTATTTTTACTTAGCTTACTTAGATTACTGGATCATTGTCTGCGGCTGCTTATTCAGTTTATAGCCATTTCCAGCAGTAACCATCGATATAGGGTAATTCCACGAGCGAAGCACGAGCTTACGACCCTCGATATCGCCACGCGTAAGATATTGCATAAGCAGAAGAACGCAAAGAAGAAAGCAAAGAAAGCAAAGGATGAAAAATTCCCCCAACAGCTCCTGGGCCAGAAAATGCATGGAAACTTTCACAAGAGAAGTGAAAGAAAAAGGAAACGGAAGTCGCTTAAATAAGAAGCGTAAAGATTTGTAAGTAATGATTATGTAATAGCATAAGTAAATTAAGATGCATTTGCGTTACCGCTCTCTCTCTCTCTCTCTCTCTCTCTCGCTTGCACTCTCGCTTTTGATCACTCGCTCATTCGTTCGCTAACACGTCCAAAATTACGCTAGCGTCAAAATAGATTTAAGGCGTTCGATATAAGATTTTATGTAAATAGGTGTAAATAATTGTAAATAGTAAGGATAAGATTTTATAAAACATGTAGAAGGAAGTATTGTAAGAAATGGAAGTCATGTAAACCCTCAGGGGACACATTATGAATAAAGAAGAAATCATCAGAACATAATTCAGGTACAGAGGGTTTCATTTTCGCATGCCAGAACCGTGTCATTTCAACCTTAGTATTCCGTAACCGCATTTTACACGAAGACGTTCCCACACTCATAAAAAGATTTTGGTGAGTGAACAAAATTTTGGTTGAATCAACCTTAGAATATGGTTTTTATATGGACAACAAAATATTTGGTGGACCCAAGACGATTTTTTAGTTATAGTAAAATTTGGTTGATTAGACCATATAATTTGGTTTTGTATACCATTAAACCATTTCCCTTTCGGGGTAGGCGTGACACTACCCGATTCGGGTAGTGTTTCTAGGTGGATTATTTATTACTAGTACTACTAGTGTGGGCTCACCACATCCACGACGGGCCAACAGCACGCAGTATTCCCGAACGGTCACCCATTCAAGTACCAACCACTCCCAACACTGCTTAACTTCAGTGATCTGACGAGAACTGGTGTTTTCAGCGTGGTATCGCCGTTGGCGATCCAAGTAACACGTCTGGTTAATCGTTGATCTATGCTAATATTTTGCTATAAATCCAAGAGAATATTTCAGTTATTTCAAAAAAGTGTTTTTACTGGTCAAAGAAAAGATTTTGGTTCATGCAACCAAAACTTGTGGTTCATTTAACCGTAAAGAACCCAGCACACAATTGGGTCAGCTTGTGTGAATTATTTGGTAGTTTATTTAACTAATAAATACGACAAAACGAGACAATTCTACAGCAAGCCATTTGCAATATAAATTGTGCGGGATCTGTTGTTTATTGGATTTAAAAAGTCGTTCTGTTGTGTTATCAAAAACTTAATCACGCAATCTTAGGCAATCACACAGATTCAAGTATCTCGCGTATTTGCCACGTAGTCACTTCCCCCATAACACGCAATGTTGCAGAAATATTGCAAGAATATTCAAATGAAACATTGGCAACCAGTGGCGGACTGGGTACCTTGGGGCGTCCGCGGGAAATCGATTTGTAGGGGCGCCTTCCTGAAAAGCAAAAAAAAAGAAAGGCATAAACCACCATTGTTGTTTGTGCCACTTTTATGATGATTTTTTTGTTTTCATCAACAAAAATATTTTCCATGACACAGCAGTAGTATAAACGTACCTTAGGGGGGCGCCTGATAGGGTGGGCACCGGCGAGGTTTCCCGCATCCCAACCTATGACCAGTCCGCCACTGTTGGCAACATTCTACATGAATATTGCAGCAAGATTCAAGAAACATTAAAATGTCCCACCCACGCAAAATTGGTCAGGAATATTTCTGAAACCTTTCAAAAGAATATTGAAATTGCGCTCGCTTTATGTGTGTGAAAAGTTTCCACGAAATCGTGCCTAAATATTGCCGCGCAATCCCTGCTAAAAATTTCGGATTCTGAAATTGGTCCGAATTTATCCGAAATCAATCCGATTCACGATTTTTTTCCGAAATATGTCCGATCTAATCCGAAAACTGTGCGAAAACAGTCATAAATTTGTCTGATTATGTCCGGAGTCTGTCCGGACCATAGATTTCGACTCCGGGCAGAGTCCGATTTGATCCGAAATTAATCCGCAGGTTTTAGTTGTCATTCGGCGAAATTGAAGTGAAAACGGAAAATCGTCCGCTTAAATCCGAAATTCTTCCGATCCAAAACATGTACTCCGGAAGCAGTCCGATTCTATCCGAAATTAATCCGCAGGTTTAAGTTGTCATTCGGTGAAATTGAAGTGAAAACGGAAAATCGTCCGCTTAAATCTGAAATTCTTCCGATCCAAAACATGTACTCCGGAAGCAGTGTGATTCTATCCAAAATTGATCCGCAGGTTCAAGTTGTCATTCGGTGAAATTAAAGTGAAAACGGAAAATCGTCTGCTTAAATCCGAAATTATTCCGATCAAAAACATGTACTCCGGAAGCAGTCCGATTCTATCCGAAATTATTCCGCAGGTTCAAGTTGTCATTCGGTGAAATTAAAGTGAAAACGGAAAATCGTCTGATTAAATCCGAAATCTGTCCGGTATAAGACATCAACTCCGAAAATAGTCCGATTCTATCCGAAATGAATCTGCAGGATTTAGTTGTCATTCGGTGAAATTGAAGTGAAAACGGAAAATCGTCCGCTTAAATCTGAAATTCGTCCGATCCAAAACATGTACTCCGGAAGCAGTCCGATTCTATCCGAAATTAATACGCAAGTTCAAGTTGTCATTCAGTAAAATTAAAGTAAAAACGGAAAGTCGTCTGATTAAATCATAAATCTGTCCGGTCTGAAACATCAACTCCGAAAATAGTCCGCTTAAATCCGAAATTCTTCCGATCAAAAACATGTACTCCGGAAGCAGTCCGATTCTATCCGACATTAATCCGCAGGTTCAAGTTGTCTTTCGGTGACATTAAAGTGAAAACGGAAAATCGTCTGATTGAATCGGAAATCTATCCGGTCTAAAACATCAACTCCGAAAATAGTCCGATTCAATCCGACATTAATCCGCAGGTTTTAGTTGTCATTCGGTGAAATGAAAGTGAAAACGGAAAATCGTCCGCTTAAATCCGAAATTGTTCCAATCAAAAACATGTACTCCGGAAGCAGTCCGATTCTATCGGATTCTACGCGGAGCGCTTCCTCAACCGCTGCTTGAACAAGCTGCAGATGAAGATGAAACGACATTAAGACCAACCGCAGAAAGCAGGCACCTTCTGGAAGATGATCGCAATTTCAGTGCAAGGAGGAACATCAACATGCAAGTTCCTCTTAAGCCCCAAGATCTGGCTGAAATGAATGCCTCCCTTCGTGGAGATATCTCGCAAGAGTCCGACCTCTGGACCATCAATTGCTCAGTTTATGGTGCTGTGAGAGCTTTGGCTGATTCAAATCGAAGGCTGAAACCGACGATGGATCAAAAGACCAGAAGACGCTTGCATCAACTGAACAAGAAAATTGGATGGGCAAGACAGAATGCGTCCCGTGTTCAAGGTGTGATTGACTACATAACATCTGGTAGATCGTTGTAGAAGTCAAAGCTGCTGACAATCAAGCAGCATATTGTTGACAAAATAAGGCTGCTACCTGACGCAAGGAGGAGGATACAGAAGAGGGAGAGATGGAACAGGGAGAATCAACAGTTTCTTGCTGACCCATCACGCCTCTTCAGTGATCTCCCTGTTTTTGTGAAAAATCCACCCAAGCCCGAGGAGGTAGAGACTTTTTGGAGAGAGGTGTACAAGATCCCGAAAACACTAGAGTTGAAAGAAGATACTGACAATATCATCCGCTTCAAGGAGTTTTGCGACAGCCTCATAAAATCTGAGGAGGAGTGCCCATCAGTCACTGCCGAAGAAGTGAAAAAAGCACTTAGAGGCACGAAGAACTTTTCCGGTGCTGGACCAGATTGTATTAAGAACTTTTGGTGGAAGAAGTTGACTTCTATACACCAACATTTGGCTCGCATATTCACCTCATATTTAAAGTCGGAGACGCCCATTCCGCAGTGGCTGGTGTTAGGACGCACGATACTCCTACCGAAAAAAGGCAACTTGTCCAGACCAGAGAATTACAGGCCAATTACTTGTTTAAACACACTGTATAAGATCTTTACAGCTGTCCTAAACAACAGGATCGTTCGACGAATTGAGCCTGTATGGCGAGAGATGTACGAACAGCGAGGCTCGAAAAAAGGTGTAGCAGGCTGTCGAGAGAACCTGCTGATTGACAGGTGTGTCTGTAAAGACGCTGCCGCCCATCCGCGCGTCATGTCAATGGCCTGGATTGACTACCGGAAAGCTTTCGATTCAGCCTCAACTATTTTACTAGATTTACTATTCAACTAGATTTACCATCTCATCTAGGAGTCATCGTCTGACGACGAACAAGGTCCCCTTCCAGAGGGGCGTCTTTCAAGGGGATAGTATGAGCCCTTTGCTTTTTTGCATCATACTTCTGCCTCTATCTCTCGCACTACGAAATTCTCCTGGATACCTCTGTGGCGACACTAATCAGCGTGAGCATAAGGTCACTCATGTATTTTATATGGATGACCTGAAGATCTATGCCGCTGGTAAAAGCAAACTTCAAACTGCTATAAATATCGTCAAGAACTACACAGGAGAGATTGGGATGGACTTTGGTTTAGACAAGTGTGCCAAAATTCATTTGAAGAAAGGAAAGATTACTGGCGTTCCCAAGGACCCTGAGCTTGTGGATATAAGTGTTATTAGACATCTTAACACTGAAGAGACCTATACATACCTGGGCGTGCCTCAAAGCCGCATTCAGGACGTAACATCAGTGAAGGAGTCTCTCCGAAGCAGATACAAGCATCTTCTTAGACAGATTTGGTCTTCCAATCTGTCGGCGTTGAACAAGGTATCTGCGACTAACATGCCTGCCGTCCCGGTTCTACCCAACTCGTTTGGGGTGGTTCAATGGACGAAAAACGAGCTTAAGGCCCTTGATGTTACCACGCGTAAGATCATGCATATGCATAAAAGCTTGCATATCAATTCGTCAGTTCCGCGATTATACATTTCACGCCGTCAAGGCGGACGAGGACTTCTGAATCTCCAATGTCTTCATAACCGAATTGTTTTAAGTACAGCTTACATCGTTGCGAATGGCAGAGATCCTCTCCTAAAGATTGTCAGAAACCACGAGATGATTGGTGAAGGAGCGTTCCTTTACAAAGGCGCGGAGCAAGCTGCCGAGGCCCTTGACCTGAATTTCAATATCAGAAGTGAGGAAAGTGCATAACTCCATCTAGATGCTTCACGTCTAAAAGCCGAAGTAAAGAAAGCAGAGGTTAGAAAATTTCACCAAGAGCTACTCCACAAGCATATGCACGGAAACTTTCACAGAAATGTAGAAAAACAGTCCTTGTCAAAGGAGCAAACTTTTGCTTTCCTCAAATCATCAGGGCCCAATTCAGGTACAGAGGGCTTTATTTTCGAATGCCAGGACGGTGTAATCTCCACCTTAGCATACCGCGCCCGCATTTTATGTCAAGAAGTTCCCAGTGATAGGTACAGAGCGTTTCATGCACACGCTGAGTACCTAGAACACATACTATCGGGGTGTCCGACCCACGCAGGAACAACGTATATCTATAGACATGATGCGGCCCTAAGAGTACTTTATTACCACCTTTGTCGCTCTTACGGTGTTGGTCGCGACCCTGCCCTGCCGAACGCTCCAAGGGATATAGAGTCAATTGTCCGAAACGAGAAGTGCCAGATTTTCTGGAACTACGATTTTCGGGCAGCAGTCTCCGTTGCTCACTCGAGGCCTGACATTGTTCTCCAAGACTTCGAGAAACGAACGATATTCGTGATCGAATTCTCGGCTCCGTCCGAATACAACATCCCTGCAAAGGAGAAAGAAAAAGAGGAGAGGTATCAAGACCTTAACAGAGAGCTGCAACGACTGTACCCAAAATATTCGGTACGAGTAATTGTCCTTGTGATAGGTGCTCTCGGAGGTGCTGAATCATCACTGGTTCGTAACCTTAAAGCCATACCCGCGTGCCAAAAATATGCCAAGGCACTTGCGAGATGGATGCAGAAAGCTGTCATCCTTGGGTCGCTTCGTGTCCTCAAGACACACGAGGGTTTCGCCGGCCTGTCGTTGTGATTTCGTCGTGCCCTGTGATCACCCATCTCACGGATATGAGACGTGGCCATAGGTGTATTTTACCGCGGTTCGACTGGGGGCTATTGACATTTTCTTTTTAGAAGGCAGTTGCTCTTAGTGGTACCCTGCGGTGGTTGTTTAACTTTTTTTTTTAAATTATATATATATATATATATATATATAGATATTCATAGTAACAACTTCGAGCTTTCATAATAATGTTGATTTACCGAGTTTGACATCTGAATTTTCGACAGCCGATAAAAAGTTCGCAGGAACATGGACTTGTAAATGAAAAAATGATACGAAAGTTATGCGATAATGATATGATAATGAAGAAAATATTCATTCACAAATTTTCTTCTCCTACATTCGTACATTATCCAACTGCCTGACGACAGTAAGACCTTTTCCTGTACATATGCGATATCGCATCGAGCAGAATCACAATTTGCAGGAAAGAAGGATAGATCCTCTGTTTTGCAATCTTTAGTTTTTTACGATATTCGTGAAATTTGTTGTAGAAAAATGTAAGACGAAGACGAAAAATTTATTACAAACTTTGACTTTTGAAAGACCCTCTTTTATATCAATTTCATGACGTCAAAATCAATTTCTATATTACTTAGTTTTATATTTTTAGCAATAATTTTGTATCTTTTTTTATGGGTTATACGACAATATAAATTTACCGTCTTTACCCGTTTGGGATATCTCATAAAATATATTTGTTGATAATATTTGTAATTATTTTACAGGCTTCAAGAGAAAATGTGGCAAAATTGTAAATATTGCTTATGTAATCCTGACTCACAATAGCAGTTCGACTCCCATTAAGCTTTACCTCGCTGAATATGAGACTTCAACGTGCATGCTTCGCATTCAAAAGTATTGGATCGCATTTAATTCATCCACGCTGAACTCCAAGCAGCGGTCGAGAATTTCTATATTTCGCATTAAAAAGTATTGGTTCGCTTTAAGTTTATTTGCGACAAATGCGACTATCAAAGAAATTTCTTCAAAAGCAAAACAAAGTATTTTTTCACTATTTAATTATTTAATTGATTCTTAAATTATATTTTATATGTAGAATATTTTACATATATAGTAATTACATAATTTATATCTTAAAGCAAACGCACGTAACACCGTCTGAAATTATCCGCAAGTGCGAGGACACGAACCCTATTTTTATTTCTACTTAAGTTCTAACACCTAACCATCTGAGCTAACGGAGCGCTCTGAGAACTTTCGTGCGAAAAATAATAGCAATTATCTGATTTCCTACATTGAAGATTATTCTTATAGACTTAAGGAATTATATGAATAATGACTTTTTTCTAGTTTTCAAGTTATCAATTTTTTAAAACTTAATGGAACAGTTAAATATATATTTTTCACAAATAAAAAATTAATATAAAAATAAAATCGTTAAAGCAACTCAAGCCCACATTCATCGCTTAAAAAGTACTGTATTTCTATCGAACAAATAGCGTAATAAAATTCGATACAAAATTTAAAAAATCGCAATTACTGCAATTTCACAATTAGGTTTATTCATATTATATAAAAAGGCCGTGGGTACGTGTACCGAAATTTCGGTACGAATAGCCGCATTTTTTCGGTACGAATAAGGGGAGCTGGAAAAGGGGCTATTTGTACCGTAATTTCTGTGGAAATAACCGCATTTTTTTCGGTACACGGGAAAAATAAGTTGTCGAAACTTTACTTGACTAGTCAACCATTCTAGGATAGGCCACTTTTTTTTGAATTATTGGAATACAATCTAGGAACATCAGTTTTTTAATTTGTATTCAGCAGATTTTGACAAATTTCTAGACAAGCATTCAATTTTTCATAAAAAGTCTTCCAGATTTTAAAGGATTTGAAATACAATAACTCTAGCACAGAAACGAATAACTGATTTATAAGTTTCCGAAGAATTCGTTGACTGTCTTATACACATCTATATATTCACAATGTACAGTCACATTGGATGCTTGTGTTAACACGTAATGACGCTCAGGTGAAGTGGTGTATGTATAAGTCTGAATGGAGTCGCGGTCACCGGCAATGAACAAATGAGCCCGGACTTAAATTTGGCTCTTCACTGGGATTTGTGCAAAATATTCAATGAGTTAAGTTAGCCGTGGGGTCTAGTTGTTAGGTATAAGTTGCTTTCGATGCGTCATAGACATAGGTGTTAGGTAGTTCGAATCCCGTCGCAAAATTTGTTTCGACTTTTCATAGGTTCGTGTGTATCTGTCAAAATAAATATAAATTAAGCGTAAGTCTATGTGACTAACAATATAGTAAGTATAACCACGAAATATATTTTTTTTTAACATGGGTACACTGTCTTTTAAAAACTCGTTAGGAGTCATCGAAAGTTTCATTGACTGGCTTCGAAGCATTAGTTTATCAGTTTTTCAATACCTCTATTCCTCTGGTCTTCACATTTTCATTGAAATTATTTTGTTTTTTCCACAACTCTTTCTACGTTTTTAACATGTATTAATCAAAGTTTCTAAGACGATTCTTCTAGACAACTAATTTTTTCCGTGTACGTGTAGACACTTTATTATAAAAACGTAGTTCACTACGTAGGGAAGAAGATTTAAGCAAAATATTTGATACAGCATTTTAGTGTAAATTATACTTTTCACACAGAGTTCTGTAGGAATTTGAATTTCAATTCAATATTAACGAAAAATCTTATAGTAAAAATTAATTTTAAACCAAACATTAATATTTTCGATCGAACTGAATTGATATTCACTGCTTTTTTTCATAAGCATTGCCCAAATAACGTCCAGATACCCAATAGTTCGCGTGTCAGATGGCTCTGTTGTCAAAGTCACAGAGGTATCCTACAGGCGTATTATTTCCAAGGTTCGATCAAAAATAGTCAAGTTAGATTTAACAGGAAAAGATTACGTTTCTAATATACCGAAAACTATTCAACTGCAATAAGCGATATGTAATTGTGCCCATTTACGTTAGGGCGGGGTGAAACTGTTAAAACTAATTAAATTTGAGTTGGCATCCAAAAAAGTGAAGAAAAAAAATTTTTTGAAATCGATCAATATCTTCTGTTTTCTTTTTTTATTTGAATATTCAAAATAGCTCTCCTATTGTTTCAAAAATGGTGAAAGATTTTTATAAGCAAGGTAAATGTCCCAGTAATTGTGACGGTCCTAATGACCGTGAAACTAGTTTATAATTTGAATATATTGTTAAAAAATAATGAAAAACCTCGTTTATCTTTAGCATTTTATAGTAGCAAACAGAAGTTACATTCACTGAAATTAAATAAAAAGTGGGAAAATTGACAACACGATTACTGCTGGGACTGAGGTCACGATTAGTAGGACATTTATCTTACTGTTTTTCTTACTTAAAGTAATAAAAACAAATATTTTGCTCGATTCAAATATTTGTTTAAATGTGCCAAAGCTGTTTTTTTATTGAGTCATATGCACATATTTTGGAAAAAGTTGAATATATCAAACCCCTCAAACGATTTCATTATTTGCACCATTTTCACTCCGCCTTTATTTGCATGCCTCCATATAATTAATAAAAAATGGTTTTTATATTTCTAAAACTGCTGTTTTTTTTTGTTGATAATTGATACCATTATTTACTTCACCCACAATAAGTACTTGATTTTTCTCTTACGTTTTTCAGATGCTATTTTATTTCCTTAGCACACTTTCATTCTTCAGTACTTATTATTTACCAATTGCACAATAATTCTAGAAAAAATATGTTGCGAATTTCTTCAAACTTTACTTATTAAATAATAGGTAAACCTACATAAATGCAGTCTTCAACTGTACTAAATTGTATACATTATATTATAAGTCTCTCACTTTTCAAAAAAACATAAACATATTTTTTACAAGTTGAAAAATTAAGTATTTAATTATTTATTTTTTTATTACATCACTGAATTAACTAAATTAATTGTCAAACATTAAAATATACTTTAATCAGCCGTTCCACTTTTGAAAGTATTCAAATCGCCTTACGAAGTTGAAAAATGTAAGCCAATGCGAATCCTCGCATTTAAAAGTTTTCACTTTGTTGTAAACTTTCCTCTTATTCATTCGCACTCGAGAGCATTCAGCTAAATGCCAATTATCGCAATAAAAAGTTTTCAATTTAAGTTCAACTTTTTCTCATTCATTCGCATTCAATAGTGTTCAAATCAATAAGACTTTTCGCATTAAAAAGTTTTCATTCAGCTTCAAATTTTTCTCTCATTCAATCGCCTTCAATAGCATTCAAATCAATGCGAACTCTCGCATTGAACAGGATTGATTTATTTTTAATTTTTTCCGCATTTTATCACATTCAATATTTAAACATTATAATATACGAAGTATCGCATTCGACAGTTTTGGATTGTATGCCAATTCGAACTTGTCGAAAAGTGGAATGTAGCGGTTGTGGAGCTGGAGAGCTGGGAAGAAAAGTTGGGGGTAATGCGGAATAAGAATAGGATACAGGATGAGGGAGTTTTCATCGATCACGATTTGACGAGAAAGAAAGGGAGGTGCAGAGAATGCTGTACGACAGGGCTAGGAGGGAGAGGAGAGAAGGGAGATCGGCGAAGGTAGCATATCGGAAAACAAGAGTAGACGGGAAGATGTGGGTGTGGGATGAGGAGAAATAGGTGTTGAAGGAAGTGCAGGGGGATATGTTTCGTAACAAGTAGGGGGGGGGGGGGTAATGCAGGGTAGAGGAGTAGTGAAGGTGCTGTACTGGAACGTAGCAGGGATAATGCAGAAGGACGAGGAGTTCTGGCGGTATATGCAGGAATTTTATGTTGTGGGACTGGTAGAGACGTGGGTAGAAAGAAAGGAATGGGATAGAATAGAGCCAAAGCTGCCAAGGGGGTATAGGTGGAGACTCCAGGAGGCGGTCAGAATGAAGAAAAAAGGAAGGGGCAGTGGGGGAATTATAACCGGGGTTAGAGACGAATTAGAGAAAAAAGGTCATGAAGAAGAAGAAGGGGAGGGAGTGCAAATGAGGGAAATAAAAATAGGAGGGATAACGTGTAAGTTTGTGACAGTGTACAATAAGGATGGGATGGAAAGAATTAAAGAAAGGGTGGAAGACCTGCTGGGCGAAAGAGAGGAGGGTATGGTGGTACTGGGTGGGGACTTTAATGCGAGGATGGGGAACGAAGGGGGACTTTACAGAGAAGGGGAAAGCTTCGAAAGGAAATCGTAGGATAAGACAATAAATAAGGAGGGTGAGATTCTAAGGGACTGGATGTAGGATAGAGGCTGGGCGGTGGCGAATGGTATGGCAACTGGGGACGAAGAGTGATAATACGCGTATGTAAGGTGAACGTATCGGTAATAGACTATGTGGTTATGAATATGAAAGGATGAGACGAGAAAGAAAAATTCGCAGTAGAGGGGAGGGTGGCATCAGATCATCAGCCATTAAGTCTGTGGATAAGAGGTGAGGGTGGCGGAAGACAAGGTGGGGAAGAAGTATCGATAGGGGAGAGGACGACCTGGACGAGGGAGGCGATAGAGAAGTATCAGGAGCAGCTAGGGAAGGTAAGCTTTGAAGGGGAGTGGGTGGAAGAGATATGGGAGGATCTGAAAGAGAAGGTGAAAGGGTGTGTGCAAAAGAAGGTATTTAGAAAGAAGAAGAAAGGAATGGTGAAGCCGTGGTGGGATAGGGAATGTAAAAATATGAAAAGGAAGGTGAAGAGGAAGTACAGGAAGTGGAAAGAGGGTAATGCGAGAAGGGAGGAGTACGTAGAAATGAGGAAGGGGTTTAGATTCATGTGTAAGAAGAAAGAACAGGAAAAGGAGAAACATCTGGAAGAGGAGTTAGCAAATGTATAAAAGAGGGGGACGTCTGGAGGATAATAAATAGATTTGGGAAGCGTAGGGTGGCGGTTAGCGAGAAGATAGGGAGTGAGGAGTGGATGGAATTATTTAAAGAATCATTCCAGGACTCAGATTCAAGGAAGACGGATGAGGGAAGTAGAAGAACGGGAGAGGCAGAGATAGAGGAGTTGAATGACGAGGAGATAGAGAAGCAGATAAGGAAGTTGAAAAGCTCAAAAGCAGCAGGGCTTGATGGGGTAGAGAACGAAGCTTGGCTTTTTAGTACACAAGAGGTCAGGGAGAGGCTGAAGGAGGTAGTGAAGAAAGTGTGGAAGGGCGAGGGATTTCCAAGAGGATGGAGAGAAGGGTTAATAGTGCCACTATATAAGAAAGGAGATAGAGATAGACAGGAAAATTATAAAGGGATTACGCTAATGAATATGGCGTATAAAGTATACGCGATGGTGGTGGCGATGGGGAAAGGAATATTGCCGGAGTCGCAGGCGAGATTTAGGGCGGGAATGAGTACTATCGACAATATCTACGTTCTGCAGCACGTGGTGGATAGAGAATTAGCCAAGAAGGGGACGAGAGTGTACGCGTTTTTTGTGGATTTCAAAGGCGCGTTTCCGTCGGTGGATAGGGGAGGATTTTGGGAGGCGATGGAGGATAGGGGAGTAGAGAGAGGCCTAATTGAGAGGGTAAGGGAGATATATGAAGAGACCAAAGACAAGGTGAGAGGAGGGGAGGAGATTTCGGAGGGATTCTGGATGGATTGGGGTTTAAGGAAAGGGTGTCCACTTAGTCCAACGCTTTTTGCGATTTTAATTGCGGATATGGGAAGTACGCTGGAGGCCGGGGTGTTAGAAGGAGTCAGGATAGGAGGGGTTAGAATTTGGTCACTAGCGTATGCAGATGACATAGTGTTACTGACAAATAGTGAGGAGGCCTTAAAGGAGATGATGAAGAGGTTGAGAAGATACCTGGATAAGAAGGGGCTAGAGCTGAATGCAGAAAAGTCCAAGATTATGGTGTTCAGAAAAGGAGGGGGAAGGGATAAGGGAGGAGAGTGGAACCCTCCTTCAAATATCCATATAGAATTTCTATGAGTTTCTACAAGTTTCTGGTAGTTTCAAATAGCAGTGCCACTTAGGGAGATTTAGCCACATGGAAAATCTGTACGGATCTATATGGATGTTGAAATATCGTATTCTATACGGAAGTCCAAACAGAACTTAAAATGGATTCTATATGTTATTCGAAAAAGAACCCCTGTTTCTGTAAGCATCTATACGGATGTTCCAAATATGATTTTTCAGACATTGCGCTATTTCCCGACCTCTGTACGGATCTATATGCATGTTACCGAGTCGTAATCTAAATGGAATTCCAAACAGAAATTCTACTAGTTTCTATATGGAAATTTCTTACAGGATTTTTAAGACATCTCGCTATGTCCAGACCTCTATATGGATCTATATGGATGTTACCAATATGTAATCTATATGGAATTCCGAACAGAAATTCAACTAGTTTCTACATGGAGATTCCCTACAGTATTTTTAAGACATCTCGCTATGTCCCGACCTCTATACGAATCTATATGGATGTGACCAATATGTAATCTATATGTAATTCCAAATAGAAATTCTACTAGTTTCTATATGGAGATTTCTTACAGGATTTTTAAGACATCGCGCTATGTCCCGACCTCTATACGGATCTATGTGAATTCTACTTATACGTAATCCATATGGAATTCCGAACAGAAATTCTACTAGTTTCTATATGGAGATTTCTTACAGGATTTTTAAGACATCTCGCTATGTCCCGACCTCTATACAAATTTACAAAAATGTATTCTATATGGAATTCCAAACAGTAATTCTAACATCTTCTATATGTATATTCCGGTCTATAAGGGCCAAAGAGTCAATCTCCAAAACTAAGTGAAAATACCACTAGAAACCCATAGAAACCACCTGAAGCTACTAATGGCAATTCCGTATAGATCCATATAGGCCATAGGGTCTATGAGGACCAACAAGGCATTACCTCAAATCAAGTAAAAGTACCTCCAGAAACCCATAGAAACCACCTCAGCTATTAATGGTAATGTCGTATAGATCCATATACACCCGGGCGCCAAATAGGCATTCTCCAAAGCTAAGTGGAAATACCACCAGAAACTTATAGAAATACCCTCGGCGGCTGTAAGTAATTCCATATAGATCTATATAGAAATGCAGGTTCTATACGCATCTGGTAGCAGTCTTTCGTGACAATAACCGACTTTTTCCACATAGAATTTTTGTCTATATGGTTCTATAAGTCCTTTCGTGGAGGGAAGCGGAAGGGAAAGAAGGTGCAGGAGGTGAAAGAGTTTGTGTACTTGAGCTTCGTGTTTCGGAAAAATGGGGGAGTGGGTGGTCACATAAAAGATAGAGCGAAGAGTGCAAATGTGGTGATGAGGCAGGTGTGGGCCTGGTAAGAAGAGAAGAATTCAAAAAAATTAATACTTTCATATTTAAACGAAAGAGTGAGCCTTATTTAATTTTGTTGAATGTGCTAATTTTCCATCGGGAGCAGTGCCCAACGAAAGAATAGGTTTATCTCCGAATCCAATTCTTTTCTATTTCCTTAACGAACGCCACTTGTGTTGTGTTCCATACAGGCGAACATATTTTCCATTTTTTTAATTCCTCTTAATGCGAGCAGTAGACACACCTCTCATGGTTGTTTTTAATTCCATACTTTCATACTGTATTTTGGATTAATTTAATTCTTTCTAATCCGTCCACAAAATGCGTGCACTTACATGCCCTGGTGGACCGGCCGAACGCAAATATTACGCTAAAGCGTAATGGTAAAGTAATGGTAAAGTAATATGGCATTATAATTAATAAATGAAACAAAATTATTGTATAAACTGTTGCAATTATAATAAAACGTTGAAATTTACGTTAAATGATCATGCCGTAATTGCAACAAGTTGCTTTCTCAGCGTTAACAAATAAAAAAACAAAGTGGCCGTCATTCAAGTCGGGCCCCTGCAGAATGGCAACCCACTTAAAGCCGCGTTAGCGAGTGGCCAATATGCAGGGGCCCGACTGCAATGACGGTCACGCTGCAAAAGCAACTTTTTGCAATTACGGCATGACCATTTAACGTAAATTTCAACGTTTTATTATAATTTCAACAGTTTACATATTAATTTTATTTCTTTTATTTATTATAATGCCATATTACTTTACCATTACTTTACCATTACGCTGTAGCGTAATGTTTGCGTTCGGCCGGTCCGCCAGGGTGATTTCTATTCCTCTGTGTGCAACATAAGTTTGAAAATTTTAATTTTTTTTGTCATGGTTATTTTTAATTTCATACTTACATGCTTTATTTTCGATTATTTTAATTCCTTGTAATTGCAAGTTGGCTACTAAACATCTCCTCTCCTTTCCTAAACCCTACAACGGTTTCAGATGTTTAGCAGTCAAGTTGCAAAAATTTAACCTAAGCCAAAAATCCAAATTCAAACCAAAAAAAAAGGTAGGCAAGAAATTTCAAAAATTTGATTTCGACTATGCTGGATAGATCGTTTTTTGGCTCCGTATACTTTTTTTGTGGTTGTGTAATCCATGCACGTGCATTAAAAAATAATTTCAATATTTGTATTTGTATTTATTTAAGAAAAGTCCCTAGGGCTAAATAGCCCTCTAAGGAACAGGATAATACAGGGTCGTTACAAATTTGTGCAAGCACTGATCGGCAGAATACTTGATTAATCTCATAATCTAATCTATAAACTAAATTAAATAAATGAATAGAGTCGACCTCTAAATACGTATTAAATTAGGTATGAGATTAATGCGTAGTGATTAACATTGTGTGGCTAAATGGTAGATCTTGTGCATGTTAAGGTTGAAATAAAGAAAGAAAAACCGTGTATAAAAGAAATACTTTGCAAAAGTTAATGAAAAGAAAAGAAAATTCGATGATGGAATGTTCAAAAACTAATTATGAGAATTTACCAGTGAGTAATTTCAAGAGTTGGGTTAGGAGTATCGTACAAATATTTGAAAAAGAGATTCTTGAAATGATACAGGGAAGGTGCATTTCTAATATCGTATGGTATTTTATTCCATAGTCGGGCACCCCTTACTATAAATGTTCTTTGAAGCTGACACGTTCTGTGAAAAGGAATCTTAAGGATTTTATGTCTTTTACGAAGCTTAGACTGTGCTGGAAGGTCTCTGTCTACAAATTGGAATAGGTTGAATAGATACTCGGGAGCTTTGTTCTGAAAAAGAGTGAAGAGCAAATTACCCATAAAGAATTGTCTTCTCTTGGCAACATTAAGGGCCCTGGAAATCGAGTGTAAATCGTAGATAATGGATTCAGGCCAAACGGCGAAGCCATTTTGTCTGCTTTTTTGTGTAAATGATCTAAAGGGTATATAGACTGTCGGTACAGCTCGCTTTTTTCGGAAAAAAATCTATTTTTCATGTAACAATGAAAATAAGAAAAATTAGCTTTTTGTGGTACAGTGTTCAACTATTAAGCAAAACATGTAGCAGGTAAAGCAGTTAGCGTGCTAAGAATTCTTTTGCGCGACCCTAGCGGAGGAGGGAGAAACTACTATACATTCAGGGACGAACACACCGTATATGAAAACTAGGGGCCCCTACCCAAAGGAGTGGGTAAATTCCCAAAAGGTTTGTTGGGTGGCAAACTGACGGCGAAAGAAGTACCTTTTGTACATTGAATGACAATATACAAGCTTTCTGTATAAACGGCAGATTATACAAACGTGTAAGATATCGATAATATTTGTCGCCCAATTTCCTCCGAAAATACCAGATTGATTCGCATTTGTCACAAACTGTGCATGTTTGCACAACTCAGGGGCTGTCGCTGCAATAACCGGTTATGTAAGTGTCAAGCACGTGTAGTTGTTGAAATAAAAAACAAATTCTGCTACTTTTTTCTACAAAATGGCCTCCTTTCAGCTAATTTGACTGTACTCTATGTGCGCAGTTGAACGTGATTTTCGTGTTCTTTTTAAATGTTTCTGAAAATGTTATGAAATTGGTGCGATATTTGTGAAATCATTCGTATCCGTTTGAAATCATTTACATATGTGAAATCGTTTGATATCTTTGAAATGTTTTGAAATCTCTGAAATGTGGTGGACTGTACCCTTTTTGACATGTTTGGAATTTTTTAATTCTTTTACAATCATTACGAAATGTTTATGATGTTTATTATCATGAAGTTCCTAATTAAAAAATTTGACATCGAAAAAAAACGAATTTTTCTGTCGACAAATGCCCTTATAATAAATTCGTTAAAAAAATCATACGAATAATCGAAAGAGTAGGAATTTTGCTGAAATTATCAGAAAGTTCCTAATGTATTATAAGGGCATTTGTCGGCAGAAAAATTATTATTTTTTTCAATGGCAGTCCTTTCATTTAGGAATTACGTGAAAATTACAACAACATTCATACTTAGTTGATACATTGTATGATTTTTTTAAATTAAAGTTAATAAAGAAATGTATTAATCAGACATTTGTCGACAGAAAGATTCGTTTTTTTTTCTTCGATGTCAAATTTTTTAATTAGGAACTTCATGATAATTTCAGCAATTTACAATGAATACAACAGATTTCCGAAAGATGTAACAAATATTTCTACAATTTCATAAACATTCCGTAATAATTGTAAAACAATTAAAAAATTCCAAACATGTCGAAAAGGGTACAGTCCACCACATTTCAGAGATTTCAAAACATTGCAAAGATATCAAACGATTTCACATATGTAAATGATTTCAAACGAATACGAATGATTTCACAAATATCGCACCAATTTCATAACATTTTCAGAAACATTTAAAAAGAACACGAAAATCACGTACAACTGCGCATATAGAGTACAGACAAATTAGCTGAAAGGAGACCATTTTGTAGAAAAAAGTAGCAGAATTTGCTTTTTATTTCAACAACTACACGTGCTTGACACTTCTATAACCGGTTATTGCAGCGACAGTCCCTGAGTTGTACAAACATGCACAGTTTGTGTCAAATGCGAATCAATCTGGTATTTTCGGAGGAAATTAGGCGACAAATATTATCGATATCTTACACGTTTGTATGATCTGGCGTTTATACAGAAAGCTTGTATATTGTCATTTAATGTACAAAAGGTACTTCTTTCGTCGTAAGTTTGCCACCCAACAAACCTTTTGGGAATTTACCCACTCCTTTGGGTAGGGGCCCCTAGTTTTCGTATACGGTGTGTTCGTCCCTGCATGTATAGTAGTTTCTCCCTCCTCCGCTAGGGTCGCGCAAAAGAATTCTTAGCACGGTAACTGCTTTACCTGCTACATGTTTTGCTTAATAGTAGAACACTGTACCACAAAAAACTAATTTTTCTTATTTTCATTGTTAAATGAAAAATAGATTTTTTTCCGAAAAAAGCGAGCTGTACCGACAGTCTATATACCCTTTAGATCATTTACACAAAAAAGCAGACAAAATGGCTTCGCCGTTTGGCCTGAATCCATTATCTACGATTTACACTCAATTTCCAGGGCCCTTAAGCAGACCAGCCTTAAGTCTGTATGAAGTTATGTGTTCGTATTTAGGCAAATTGTAGATAAAACGGACACAGGCATTCAATGCGCGCTCAAGCTTTAAATTTAAATCGTCGGTCAAATCATCATAAACTAAACAGCCATAGTCAAAATGGGGCAAAATTAGACTTTTAACCAAAAGTATCCGAGTGGAGGTTGGTAGAGAGTCCTTATTCCTATAAAGTTGTTGTAGAATTCTGTATGTTTTCCTTGAGATATTCTGTACCTGTTCCTTCCAGGACAAGGTACGGTTATGGAAGTATCCCAGATCTTTAACCACTTCCGAAAGAGGGATAGTAAGATTCTCGATACGAAAAGGTGGAAATGATGCCAGTGTTTCAAGCGAGTGTTCCAAGACAGATTTCATATGAAATCGGTCAAAATATGTTCCTGTTAAACAGATTAATAAAAAAAATGTTCACATAATTTACCCAAATTCTTTTTTTTCACCTGTAATTTATAAATGTAATACAATATTTATTCATTTAAAAAATGAATTTATTTCAATTCACAGTTGCGCCTTAAAAGTGACATTATTTTATTCCTTTCTATTCTTTCTTTTACATTTCTCCACTTTTTAATTCCTCCCAATACGCTTCCATTACATTTTTCTGAGTCGATTAAAAGGACTAGCTTTTGCGTCTTCAAAGTGACATTATTCTCTTTCTTTCTTTTGCATTCCTCCACTCTTTAATTCCTCCCAATAAGCTTCCATTAAATTTTTCTAAGTCGATTAAAAGGAATAGGTTTTGCTTTTTTTGTCTACTCGATGGTGGAACTATCGATGGAGGAAAATTCAAGTATTATTGAGAATTCAGATTCTGAATTTTTTTGAATTCTTTTCTTCTTACCGGGGGGGTTGGGAAAGAAGCTATTCGCAGATGATTTTGGACGAAGAATGAAATTGAACCGCTGGCGATCAAAAGGGGATACGCCCGAAACGCCGTCGTTTTAGTTGGCCCCTGGGTCATATTTTTTTCATGTCAAATTTTAATTTTTTAATAACATATCCTAATAGGAAATCCTATTGTGCATAGTTTTAGTCCTATAAATAAATGTGATAACTTTATTAGTTTTCGAAATAATCAAGAAAATGTTACTTTTTTCTGCAATCGCAAAATACGAATTTTTTGTGTTCAACTCGCCACAAGTTCTACAATAATAGGAATTTTGTAATAAAAATTTCAGAAAATATGCACCATCATATAACGAAACGAACTGCATTTATAGAAATCCAATGAATTGGTACTAAAAATTTATAACAATTTTTATTCTTCTCATTGCGTAAATTCGGGAGTCGAACGAATTTTCAGAAAATTAAAATTAACGGTCACCCAAACTTTTGATAGGATTCAAGGAAGTTTTTTGGAAAATATCACGCAATAATGTTTTATAGTTTTAAAGTCACAATTGATTTAAGTTCTCAGCGCTGTCCGCATGTACGCATGCTAGCTCGTCCTGCAATATCAACGTCTGTATAACAGCGGACGATTGGAAGGTCAAGCCGGACACAAAAAAAAAGCATATTTTTATTTTGATTCTCTCCTAAGGAACATAATGCACAGAAGCATTAATGTAGAATAGTTTTAGCATATCATATTCTGTTTAGGATAGTTTAAGTTTACTTAAAATAAAAAGAACCTAAATATGGGTCGAGGCAGGAAAAGAAATAGGTGTGAAGAAAATTGGTTGAAGAATAAGAAAAAATGTTCCCGAAATAAGGTACTACTTAAAAGTTTCAGAGAAAATTAAAAATTAATTTTTCTGATATTTTAATATCCTATTATTATTTTTTATCTGATTTCTTAATAGCTTTTTCTAAAAAATCTTGTATTTTAAAATTAGTTCAAATAGTATAATCTAATATAATGTTTTACATTGAATTCTACTATTGAAAATGTAAAAAGTTTTAAATATCAAATTATCACGAAATTAATGGAGGGCATTCAATGAATAGACGTTTCTTTTAATCAAAAAGTTTACAAAGCTTATGTTATATTGTAGGGAAAGGAATATATTACTAAGTCTAAAACTATAAAGGACGGTGTAAAAGAAAAGTAAGTTTTAATTTTTATGATTTGTTATTAAAAAATAATAAAAAAAATGTAAATGATAATGTCCTCATTATTATTTTGGTGGTCGGCTTGACCTCTCAATCGCCCGCTGTTATACAGACGTTGATATTGCAGGACGAGCTAGCACGTGTACGGGACGGCGCAGAGATCTTAAATCAATTGTGGCTTTAAAAATATAAAACATAATTGCCTGATATTTTCCTAACAACTTCCTTGAATCCTAAAAAAAGTTTAGGTGACCGTTAATTTTAATTTTCTGAAAATTCGTTCGACTCCCGAAGCGTTTGAATCTTTCAATATCTTATTTACGCCATGAGAAGAATAAAAATCGTTGTAAATTTTTAGTGACAATTCATTGGAATCCTATGAATACGGTTCGTTTCGTTATATGATGGTGCATATTTTCTGAAATTTTTATTACAAAATTCCTATTATTGTAGAACTTGTGGCGAGTTGAACACAAAAAATTCGTATTTTGCGATTGCAGAAAAAAGTAACATTTTCTTGATTATTTCGAAAACTAATAAAGTTATCACATTTATTTATAGGACTAAAAATATGCACAATAAAATTTCCTATTAGGATATGTTATTAGAAATTTAAAATTTGACCTGAAAAAAAATATGACCCAGGGGCCAACTAAAACGACGGCGTTTCGAGCGTATCCCCTTTTGATCGCCAGCGGTTCAATTGTTTGATTCAATAGTGATGAGTGTGCTATTGTATGGAGTAGAGGTGTGGGGGTGGAAGGAAAGTGAAGAGGTAAATAGTAGCGCAGGAGAGGTATGTAAAGTGGACCCTGAGGTTGGCAAGGAACACGCCTAAGTATATTGTCAAGAGGGAGACGAAATACCCCAGATAGCAAACGTGCGGGGCACGTTACTCGCACGGCATGCGGGGCACGCGGTGCGTGCTGGGTGCGAGACATATGGGTCGCACTTTGTAAGGGACACGTACGTGCGAGGCATATGCGACGCACTTTGTGATAGGCACGATGTGCGGCGCATGTGTGTCGCACTTGGTAAGGGTCATTATATACATGATATATAAGTAATAAGCACATTTTTTTATAATAGTAGTATAGTAAACTATTATTATTGTAATACAATTTTTTTAAATATTGATAATTATTCTAATTGAAATTTGAATCAATTGATATGATAAAAATGGTTTATTTACAAAAATTAAAACATTCTCGATTATGTAATAAGAATAAATGAGGAAATTAGTAAGAATTATTGAATGCATGGTTGTACCCAGCTAACCTGTTACCATCCTGAAAGGTTCCTGAATGATCACATGTTATCAGAGGAATTGTTACTTGTATGTCAGTCTCCTAGCAGGTAACGGCATAATCGCCGCAGTTTACTAGGGAGTCTTGTTTGCAACCGTTCCCTGTCAGACTAGTAACATGGTGGTAACAGCCGGCAGCGATCTTACTGGAAGAAAAACTTCGTGCGCATGCGCAAGGAATAGGCATTCATTGGCTCTGTGATTTCCCGTGCAATTTAAAAGTGCAAACGTAAATAGCTTTTACCTTGATTTTGGAATATTTTGTTTATATTTTTGTATAATTTAAACATAATAATAATTATACTTATTTTGTATAGAAAGAATTTACTAAAATATCAATATTTTTCTTAGTTATTTAATTTTCATTTATACAGATACATTTTGGGTCTAACCTCTAATGTAATTTCTTTTTCGTAAGGGTTCAGCTGATAAATATCTGTTTTTTTATAAAAGATATGTCCACATATTATTTCACTTTTCCGGAACTTATTTATCGTTTCATTATGTCCCTTTCCAACATTTTTACAAAAGTATTCATAATTATAATTCCGAAACGATATATATTTTGAGGTTAAGCTGTCATTGCACGTTGCGTTTCCAAACATCACTTTGTTACAAGCATGTGATTACAATGGCGGGATAATGTTACCTGCTTCGCTTGTAATTTGTTACTACTTTGAGTGGGAAATATATTGTCACTGGGTGACCAGCAGGAAAGTCACCAGTGACTGTTTTTCTGAATCTTGTTACAATTATGTGACTATTCGGACAAATAACTGTGTTAGCTGGGTATTAGGGTGGGCCGAATTTTTTTTTTTTTTTTTTTTTTTTTTGAAAGGCCTCAGGTCCAAAAAGTTTCTACTGGATACCAGTAACTCACAGGCCAAATTACAGATAAAAAAATATATATTTAACGGGAGCGCATTGACGATAAAGCCTAAAGTGTGAAAAAATGTTCATTGTCACTTTTTCTATTAAAATATTTTTTTATATTTGACAGGTCTAATCATTCAAATTAGTGAAATACTTCCTACTGAAGTCATTTTCCACACATACTGTACAGCATTAACAAGAGAAGGGCGATATTTATCCCGAAAATGAAAGCGGGAGATAACGCAAAATGCCTTTGCACTGCATTTTGTCACTTTAAGTTCATTTTTTCCTAGAAAATC
>CAKNXH010059860.1:40649-62308 GCA_932178445.1 Andricus quercusramuli | reverse complement strand
GAATACATAACACATATTTATATATATTTTTAAACGTATCGTACAACCACGAAGAAATAGTAAGGAGTGGTGTCACCCTATGTGTTCGGTGAGCAGAGGTGGGACAAGTGACGTCCAATAGTTCGTTAATGCTAGCTACGAATGAAAAATCGAATGCTCCCCAGTGCACATGCGCAGTGCTGTTTTCGCAGTCACATGTTATACCCACTCAATATGTTACCTTTTGACATCTCGATGCACATGTAGGTTATGTTCGTTTGTTTATGTTCGTTGAATACAAAAGTTCGAAACTTCAAACGCGTGTTGACATCGTTGGCATGGCAACCGCCAGTGCGCATGTGAACGGGGGAGCATACGAGTTTTCATTCGTAGCTAGCATTAACGAATTATTGGACATCGCTCGTCCCATTCCCCACTTACAGGGATACTACTCCTGACTATTCCTTCGTGCGTACAACTCAATGTATGAAAAATTCGCACAGAATGACAGAATACCATAAACAAATGAATACATTAAAAAATTAGCCATGCGTATCATTCAGAAACAAAAGAACTGCATGAATTTGCTGCGAACAACTTCAAGACACTGTGAGAAATTCTTTTAACTTTTGTAATATTGACTATAATTATGATTTTCTAGGAAAAAATGAACTTAAAGTGACAAAATGCAGTGCAAATGCACTTTGCGTTTTCTCCCGCTTTCATTTTCGGGATAAATATCGCCCTTCTCTTGTTAATGCTGTACAGTATGTGTGGAAAATGACTTCAGTAGGAAGTATTTTACTAATTTGAATGATTAGACCTGTCAAATATAAAAAATATTTTAATAGAAAAAGTGACAATTAACATTTTTTCACAGTTTAGGCTTTATCGTCAATGCGCTCCCGTTAAATATATTTTTTTTAATCTGTAATTTGGCCTGTGAGTTACTGGTATCCAGTAGAAACTTTTTGGACCTGAGGCCTTTCAAAAAAAAAAAAAAAAAAAAAATTCGGCCCACCCTACTGGGTATAGTTTTAACGTACAGCATGCATTTTATTTATTCAAAAACTATAATTTCCAACTTTAATCGACTAAACAAATAATTTCAATTATCCTTTTGTCAATTTGAATTTGAAATTAAGTAAATAAAAAAATGAAATTTTTGGTATAATTTCTACTTTACATATTTATGTATGTTTATAACTTCAATTTGTGCTTTTAATTTCAAGTTTAACATTACATTGAGTTTAAAATGTAATTTAAAATCAATGTTTAAAAAGTTTGTTCAGAAATTTAAAAAATGCATCTTTAATTTTCAATCGTATTGTATTCATTTTTTATTATTTTGAAGTAGAAATAAAAGAAACTATATTTAAAAACTGCGCGAATTAGCTGAATAATATACGGCGCAGACCCCGTCGCATCGGTCGAACTGTAATCGCCCGATGCTACTCCGTAACAGCTGTTGTCGACTTCCGTTGTTGGTTTCGCACAGTTTCGTTTTGCGAGTTTTTAGCGAGAAAAAGTGTCGGTTCTCGATCGCAAATTTTATTATTGCGATAGGATTTTTATGTGTAGTGACTCTGCAGCCCCCCGTTCCTCTCGATCTTTGTCGAATCGTGCGCGTGTTTATTAATATTTTGTTTTATTCTCCTTTTCGGCGTTACCGGTTTTTTTACATGTGTAAGGCAATTTCGATAATATAATAATCAGTGGCGTACGTGTCAGGACTTTCAAAGTTTGACAAGTACGGTGTTAATCTCGTCTGCGGTAAGTAAAATATTTTTCATGTATACATACATAACCTCACACAAAATAGTTCCTCCTACACTGTGAATATTAGTAATAAGTAGGCTTGAGATTGCATGGAGGCCATTGAGGCCCGACCTACTTTTTTTCAGTGTTGGCCGGGCCTACTTACACTGTAAAAAAATTTTCTTGTAACTTTACCACATGTTTTTGTAATTATATTAAAACTTGTAACATTACTTCTTTCAAAGTAGTGAACTTACTAGTTTGAAAAGAAAAAACATCAGTTTTAGCGTAATAGTTTTACAAGATTTTGTAAATTTACCCTTTTCAAAGTTGAAAATAATGGCAATCAAATAATTTCCTACTTTGAAAGAGGTTAATTTACAAAATCTTCTAAAAATACTACGCTGAAAATGATGTTTTTTCTTTTCAAATTAGTAAGTTCACTACTTTGAAAGAAGTGATTTTGCGAGTTTTAATATAATTACAAAAACGTGTGGTCAAGTTGCAAGAACATTTTTTACAGTGTATCTTTTTCAGGACGTATCATTTTTTTAAATTCTTGAATCTAACTGTAACATTTTTTTAAAGTTTTAAATATTATGTTACTTTAATTGTATTAATAAACAATAGTTCAGAAAATTCGTTCAGCATCTTAGTTAAAAATTCATCTCTTTGTTTCAAGATTTAATTATTTTCTGGAAAATACTTTTTAATAATTATTATTTTTTAAATTAAAATGTAATTATTCGATTTTCAGTGCAAATTTACCTTTTTTGGTTAGAAATCGAGCAACCAGATTTGAAAGTTGAGAACTTAAAAAGGACTAGTGACAAGATTTTGAAACTTTTGTTGCTAAGAAGTGGCGGTCGCGAAAAGTTGACGCAAAATATACAAGGTTCCAGAAGGGTTTCCAGTTCAGACACTGGAACAATTTAAAGATCTAGAAGAAGATGAAGATAAACTAATGAAACTTGTAGGTTCATTTAATTAATACTAAAAATTTTAATTATTTAATTTTTTAAATTGTTCAATCATTTCTTTTATGTACTTTCAGCACGACTACCTACAACATCTAGGAGGCGCTAAAGTGCGCGAGTTTCTTAACTGTGCATTAAAAGTAGTAATGACAGACAGACTAGTATGCCAATTTAATTGAAAAAAATTACCCGGGTACGAAGAATTTGGAAGTTCAGTGGTATGCACCATATTGTATGTTAAGTTAAATATACCTCGCAATTCAGATAGTGTTAAATATGATTATTCATTTTCTGTATTCATTCATTTATTTAGAAGCTGCACAGAACTGCCCTCTCTTTCCTGGGCCGGTCAACGTAGCAGAATACAAGGTGGAAATCCAGGAGGTTCTTAGGGCAACGAAGCAACGGCATAGGAAGTCACTTAAGCCAACACTTGAAAGGCCAGAGGTCGAGGAAAATCCAGATAATAAATATCTTTCGCTGAAACTTGGAGAAACGTGAAAACGGATATAAATAACCTATTTCTGTTTTGAATAATTAAAAACAGTTAATTTCGATTTAATCTTGTTTTTTTTTTTTTTTATTATTCAAACAACAAATATTAGCATGTTTGTGTCCAAAATAATAAATGTCCTTCGCTGAAACTTTAATAAGAGACGTGAAAACGGGTATAAAAAGTTTATTTTCGGTTTAAATAATTAAAAAAGGTAATTTTTGTTTGAGGTCATCATTTTTTTTTTTTTATTTAAACGAAAAATATACTTTTTACCTACGTCTTTATGTTTTCTGTCAATTTTATGTGCCTGTATCTTGTAGCTGCAGCGAAAAATATTTATTACTGTTGATACAAACATACGGAAACTGAATTGCTAATGCACAACTAAAGTGTATAAATATTGCTTCCACCCGTAATAAAAAATACGTTCATGATAAATTACCTGCTCTTTACTTAAAAACATCGATGCAAACTTTGTCTGCACCCTCTAAAAATCCTAAATGTGTGCACGCACCATACCCGCAACGGCACGCATGACGTGCGACCCTCACGATTTGCGACATCTGTCACGCATATGAGGACGCAGCTGTGTCATCCCCTGTGCGCACGTCGTGCGAGAAAATTCGCACGTGGTGCGTCGCACCGTGCGCGCACTTTGCTATCTGGGTACAGCTAAACGTTTAGCTGAGACAGCTATACCATTTCTTCCAGAGAAACAGAGAATTACATGAATATTATATTGCAATTATGCATACCAAGAGCTTCAATTTGAACAGACTTTGAAGAAAATTTCCCTTATTTTTTACCACTTTCGTAAAAAAAGAATATGATATAACAAATATTATTCTTTATCGCATTTCCACATGCCCAAAGTATCAATTTGAGTCCTCCCTGAGGAAAATTTAACTAAAAGAAGAGCTGCCAGTAGAGGGGCTATAAGGGTATCTGGTAGTGTAGCTTACAAAACCCTAAAGGCGGAAAAAAGTTAAAGAAAATTTAAAAATTTTGCAACACTTTTACAAATGATAAATAATGATTAATAATGCATTCAAAATCTAATTTTTGTTATTAAAAATTACTAACTATTCATTTTTAGTCAACCCTATAGAAAACATCTGATTGAAACATGTTTGAAAGTATTGCACTTTGAATGCGAAATTGTTGAAAATCAGATTTCATGACATCATCTCGTAAGTGCTGTTCAACAGTCGCATATTTTTTGTTTCGCATTCAATTGCATTGAGACAAATTCTGTTTTGCATATAATTATATTCAATCGCATTCTATAGGCTTCAAATATATTCGAACTCTTTGAATGCGAAATCTCTCATTTTCGCATTCAGACGTATTAAAAAAATTGCGTTCCACGGTGTACTTTAGCCAGTGTAGAGAGTACGGGTGTTCACCTTGCAAGGTCATAATTCGTGACCTATTAGGGATGGGAACATTTTTTTATCTCACACAGCATTCAACCTAAGTTGTGATTTTTAGGAAATAATCGAAAAACGTGGTTTTTTGACAGACCACAACTACTAGACTATTGGTAAAATCTATTCATCGTATCAAGTTTCTGAGCAAACAGGGGACTGAAACCCCTTTTTATATTCGACAAAGTGCGTGCAAAATGTATAAAAAATGATATCAACTCAAAACTCGAATACAGACCAACGATAGAAACACCACTGACTTCCCCTTAAACCCATGACACACCCTTAAAATACCCCTTTATTAGAATTAATTTAGGCATTTGCACCACTAGACATAAACGCAACCCGTACTCCAAGGTCACATGCGATCAAGTTCTAGCTAGGCTTGTTTTGAAGTAGAAAGTTATTCAAGCTTTAATTTGAAATATTCTTGAAGGCTCTAAGCAGGTCGGGCGTCCCCCTACGATTTTTAAAAATTGACCAAAAACACTGTTTTGGAGAGTTGCAACCCCATTTTTCTCAAAAACTTGACGTAATACACAAATTTCGACCCCGGATTCGTCTTTTAAGCGAAAAAATCTTTTGGTTTTCCACTCATAGTGGGAGAAGTATAAATTTGCAGACCAGTGTAATACATAGACTTCTTTTTTAGTCTTACACTGAATTTGACCTACTTTATTTTTAGTAAAAACACTTTCAACTCTTGGATGTACAATTCCACATGAAAGCAACAATCCACTGATATATAGTTTCTTGTCACTTTTTTGTACAAATTTTCTGGGTTTCAGGGCGAAAATCTTATCAAAAAAACTGTCCCCTCATTATGAACCCCCGAAATGAATAAAGTACTTAATAAGATAAATTTACTACGTTGAATATTTCCGGATAAGAGTACCAGATGACTTCTTGATCTCTTTTCAATTTTTCACGACGCTCTTTTACAGGTAATCAAACAAGCATTAACTTTTTTTTAAAATAATTTTATTCTGAAGTACCTGTTCGAGAATCAGTTAACAATTCGAGAGAGTTTATTCATTATAAAATCGAGGTTGAGACAAATACAACCGCCGACACAGTAATACACTTTCCCTTTACCTTTATTAAAATAAAAAAACGTATATCTTATTTTTGCAAAAGTAGAATAAAGAATGAAAACCAGTCACTTACATACAAAAGTTACGTAAACATTAATACAAAAAATAAAGCTTGCTCTACAACAGTGAAAGCCGTTATTCACTTGTAACTTCAAGATCCACGTAAAAATAAAATAAAAACATTTTTAACATCGATAAAAACAACTCTCGGTAACAATTTAACCTGTGTTTGTTACACGGGAAACCTGAGTTTAATATTCCACGCTTAAGAGGCGTTTATGAAAGCGAAAGGCAACGGTAAAACACCAGTATTAAGGTAACGCGAGGTCACTTCTCTGCCTGGCTATGAAGAACTGCATCTCACTATAATCTTCAGATTTTTTATCTTAGATAGATAAAAAATCAAAAATGTCGAACGCAGTCTGTACTAGCAAACGGGTTTAAATCAAATTTAAAAATCTCGGCCATTGAGCCACTAAAAGAAAACTGAAGTAAATTGTAATATTAGGAAAACATGTAACAAAAAATGAAGCGTAGATAAGGAAGACGTTTAAATTCTAAACGCCCATTAAAACAGTAGTTGAAGTTGGAGGTTTGGTTGATGGGGCGCTAGCCTGACGGACACTCATTTCCCATGTGTCTAATAGCTGCGAAACAGAGAATCTCTGCGGAAGCTTCAAGATTCTAGCGCTTAGCGCTTCCTTGACTCCACTCAAAAAAGCAGTGGTATATTCGTGTGGTGCCATCACGCATCGTGGTGGGGTCAACGGGTAATCCGCCGGGACAGTTACCGAAACTGGAGGTACACAGGGAAGGTGTCTATCGTCCAACCAGCAAATTAATTGAATGCAGAGAGATCCACTTTGTTGGGATGGATCCAAGCTTACCTGTAATATTATAAATATTGGTAATTATTGGTCCTAAATTCATGGTATAAATTTTAAGGGCTTAGAGAAACGGTCGGGGCTCGAACTATGGGTAATTTAAAAATATCTTTTTATGCACTTTAAGACTGCCTTACTAATTTTTTTAGAAACTCATTTTTAACCTCGATTTTTCGATATGAAATATTTAAATAAATTTTTGGCTTCCCCTTCCAAGGCTTATATTGTCGTTAATGGAGAAACATTCAATTTTGAACAAATAAGCTTTTGTTACAGTTGTGCAAAATGGCTCCGGGACGAATTATGGGTTTATCGGGTTATCACGACAGCTCGACACGACCCGTCAACTCGAAGTTTAACAGTCCACCTAAAATACTGAAAATCGACAAACAATTGATAAGTTTGGTATGAAGCACCTGGTTTATTTTTCCTATGATACTTGAAATATTCGTTATTATATTAACAATATACTATTATTTATAAGAAATGTTGGCATTATTTACACTGATAAGAAACATTGTATGAAATGCAAAAAAAGTCATGAAAGATTTGTTCTGAGAATTATTGTTAAGAAAGATTTGTTCCGAAAATTTCTGTATGAGAGCTATTGCTCTGGAGGATTTATTCTGAGAGTCTCTGGATATTAGTGGCGTATCATAGACCTCACAAGGACGGGAAAAAAGCTAGAGTAGTATGCCAGGACAGAAAAGTGTGGCGACAAATGGGTTGTAAACAGAGTGGCAATAGAGTGAATGACACCTGAAACAAAAACCTTGGATACTAATGGGCCCAAGTGGGGAACCACACATAACAATTTTGTGAGACTCTTCAGTTGGCGTGATCACTAGAGAGATTGATCAGCAACCTGGGTCGGAGCAGTGTTGCAGAACGAACGTGTCATTTAAATGAATAACACGAGAATTCTAGATCAATCTAATATATATATATATATATATATATATATATACCTTACACCTATATACCTATCAACCTTATACCTATATACCCATCTACACACTACTATTTTCCAACCGAGCAAGTCACACATACCCCGAAAGGGAAATGGCCTAATGGTCTAATAATAATTGGCAAAATAATCATCCTTGGAATGTAGTTTAAAAATCAATTTACATAAGTAAAGAAAATTTAATAATAAATAATCTGAAAAAAATTAATTTAAAAAAATGTTTTTCCGCTTCTTATACGACGAAACGTTTTTATGGCGTTCCGCGGGCACCTGCTCAACCTTGCAGGCACGTTCCCGGGACGCGTAAAATGTCCGCTCCTTGGGAACGTTACATTGCAAAGTTCCAGAAACGCACCACTAGCACCTGAAGAGGACTTTCCGTTATTGTTATTTTTAACAACAAACATCTTGTAAACCGTAAGAGAAAGGAAAAACCGGATGTCATTTCTGGGTTCTGAGGAACGCTACAGCACCATGATATCCCTTCATTAAATGCCATACAGATCCATACAGAATTTCTGTATGTGTCTGTATGTCCCTGTTGGTTTCTGATGGTAGTGGCATACAGGAAAATTTTGCCACTTGGAAAATCTGTATGGATCTACATGGTAATCCCTATGATGTAATCGGTATGGAATTCCAAACAGAACGTTTGCTGGTTTCTGTATGGATTTCCAAAAAAAAGTCCCTAACGCTGTATGTATCTACATGCAATTTCCAAACATGAATTGGCAGATGTTCACATAATGTAATCTGTATGGAACTCCAAGCAAAACGTTTTCTGGTTTCTGTATGGATTTTCAAACAAAATTTTTCAAAAAGCGCGCTAAGTCCCTCCGGGTTTATGGATCTGTATGGAGATTCCAAGGATGTAATCTGTATGGAATTCCAAATAAAATTTGTTCTAGTATCTGTATGGTTTTCCAAACAGGATGTTTTAAGAAACGCGCTAAGTCCCTCCGGCTGTATGGATCTGTGTGGAGATTCCAAGGATGTAATCTATATGGAATTCCAAATAAAATTTGTTCTAGTATCTGTATGGTTTTAGAAACAGGATGTTTTAAAAAACGCGCTAAGTCCCTCTGGCTGTATGGATCTGTATGGAGATTCCAAGGATGTAATCTGTATGGAATTCCAAATAAAATTTGTTCTAGTATCTGTATGATTTGCGAAACAGGATGTTTAAAAAAGCGCTATGTTCCTCCGACTGTATGGATCTGTATGAAGGCGGAGTGAAAATGATCAAATTAGTCGAGTCGAAAATTATAGCGAATTTTTTCTTCATACAGTTTTTGCTAGTAAATAATAATAAAAAATTATGAATGAAAAAAAATGTTTTCGCTCAATTTAGAAATTTTTGAAAATGTCCAAAAAACATGTTTTTTGTATTGAGTCCTATGCACACATTTTTGAAAAAGTTGAATACGTCGAACGTGAAATTTCTTCAGCTTGCAATTTTTAATTTTTTGAGCAATTTTGACTTGCTAAGACTAAAAAAATTTTGTTTGAAAAAACAAAATAATAGAATGTTTCTTTGATTCGAGTTAATACTTATTTGTGATACAAGTGCGCAAAATAGGTGATTGTGTGCGAGTGAGTTTTGCAGCATAAGCCGAAGGCGAATGATGCAATCACACGAGTTACCTATCACCTATGCGCACGTGTATCACACGCTATTTTTTGCAATGCCCGTCTGAAAAAGTTGTTAGGAGGAGGTAAGGAAAAATACCAATTTTATATTGCATAGGGAAGAATAAACAAATTTTTTTGAAAAAGGTTGGAATTTTTTTTTTTTTCAATTGAGAAAAAAAATGTTCGAACAAAAATTTTCTGAATAAAAAATTTGGTACAAAAAAATGTTTAAAAAAAAATGTTGTGAGAAAATTTTTGAAAAAATTGTGGAAAAGTTTCTGAAAAAAAATTTTGTGACAAAAAATTTTTGAAACAAAATTTGTGACAAAAAAATTTTGAAAAATCTAAATTTATTTCAAGAAGATACCAAAACACCAGTGCTTAAAGTTACCCATGCCAGTGTCTAAAGGACCACATCTCGAAAGAGCGCATGCACTGCTTTTTCACCAGTGCCTAAAGTAAGCCATCTTTAAAAGGCGCATGCGCGAAAATTGTTTCGCACACAGTCTGCTCAAATAAGGTCCTTTAGGCACCATTTAGAAGGATGAAATCGTCAAATTTTGAGGTGGGTGTTGCAAAAAGAAATTTCAAGTTCGACATATTTAATTTTTTTTGTAAATGTGTGCACAGGACTCAATAAAAAAACATGCTTTCTGGCTATTTAAAAAAAACTCTAAATTGAAAATAAAAACAAATTTTTATTTCAATTTTTCATTATCATTCACCAGCAAAAACTGTACATAAAGAAAATTCTCATAATTTTCGAAGCAATAGGGAAATTTGTTGGAATTTTCAAAACTTTGAATTTTCAAATAAAAAAAGAGAACAGAAGATATTGACCGATTTCAATTTTTTTTTGTCTTTTTTCGGATGTCAACCCACAAATTTTTTCGCTCAGCTCAAACGATTCAACTAATTAGATCATTTTCATTCCGCCCTAACCTGTATTGAGATTTTAGCAAGGATGTAATCGGTATTGAATTCCAAACAGATATGGAACTTGTTTCTGTATGGATTTCCAAACAGGATATTTTAAAAAACGCGCTAAGTGCCTCCAGCTGTATGGATCTGTATGGAGATTCCAAAGGATGCCCTGGCGGACCGGACGAACGGAGCGGATAGGCTACAGCGTATCCTTATAGTATCCACATCGTATCCTCTCCGTATCATGCAAGAAAAACTCATCAAAAAAGAAAGATTAACATTTCACTTGTTGAAATTCGGATTCTACGTGAAATTTTGAGTTAAAAGGTCACAGAGTAATCGCAATAGTTTTTCTTGCGACATTAAAAACGTTTAATCCCAGCAAAAAAGAAAGAATTGATACGGATTGGGGCGAATTAACATTTCTGTAATGCGCGTATATCCCGTTTTCTGATTCGTTCGAACGCATTGAGACGCATTTAGATGAATTGAGACAGCGCGAATTGAATGCGTGTGAATTCGTATGAATGCGTGGTCGACGTCAATCAGAAAAAAAATTAATAAAAAGTGCATATGCGTCGAGACTTGAAACAGCGATCCCTCGTGTATCAGTCCAGAGTACAAGCCACTGAGCTACGAGACAATTTACTAAACATTTAAAATAAATTCTATATGCCCTGCACGTTGGTATTCCTGTTACGGATTAAATTGTTCAAATCAACACTTGCTGAAATTCGCCGTGACGCATTGGGGCGAATTGAAGTGTGTATTTTACTCTCACGAATTCAGACGCATTGACCATTGTTGAAGCGTTTGCGTGCTGACGCATTGAAGTGTATTCGCTGACTTTAGACTTTTGCACTGTATTTGTACGTATAGGAAGATTCAAAATTGAGATACCGTCTTCACGAATTTACATGCATTGACACATAGGTCCAATGCGTCATTGTCGCAAAGCGGGATTTGTAGGGTCTCTTAGTCTTTTCAATTCAATTCGTATCAATACTTTCTTTTTTGCTGGGATGAATATAATACTTATCGATGACGTGCGCTGAAGGCGACTTCAAACGTATCGTCATTCAGTAGCAGTTCATAGGCTTTATCCGTCGACGATGCGTTTGAAGTCGCCTTCAGCCCACGTTATCGATAAGTATTATATTCTTTAAAAGTTTTTAATGTTGCAAGAAAAACTATTGCGATTACTCCGTGACCTTTTAACGCAAAATTTCACGTAGAATCCGAATTTCAACAAGTGAAATGTTCATCTTCCTTTTTTAATGAATTTTTCTTGCATGATACGGAGAGGATACGATGTGGATACTATAAGGATACGCTGTAGCGTATCCGCTCCGTTCGTTCGGTCCGCCAGGGAAGATTTGGTCACTGCATAAATGACACGATAATTTTATTTACTTTATGTGCGTCGCTGGAAAAAATAGCAACGCCGGCCGGCTACCGGCATGTGAGTGTGAACACGTGTGTGCAAATATTTGTGAATATCATCCTGTGTAATTAACTTGTAAATATGGTATACGGCTACGGACAAATTCGCGGCTCAAAAGAAAACGTGTTTTTCAAGAAAGTTTCGAACTACGACACAAAAAATCCAGAAAAAAAAACAAGTTTCACTACGCCCAAGAAGACGCCCAGCAAAAAAGAAAGTATTGATACGAATTGAATTGAAAAGACTAAGGTACCCTGCAAATCCCGCTTTGCGACAATGACGCGCATTGGACCTATGTGTCAATGCATGTAAACTCGTGAAGACGGTATTACAATTTTGAATCTTTCTATACGTAAGAATACAGTGCAAAAGTCTAAAGTCAGCGAAAACACTTCAATGCGTCAGCACGCAAACGCTTCAACATTGGTCAATGCGTCTGAATTCGTGAGAGTAAAACACACACTTGAATTCGCCCCAATCCGTCACGGCGAATTTCAGCAAGTGTTGATTTAGACAATTCAATCTGTAACAGGAAAACCAACGTGCAGGGCACATAGGATTTATTGTAAATGTTTAGTAAATTGTCTCGTAGCTCAGTGGCGGGTACTCTGGACTGATACACGAGGGATCGTTGTTTCAAGTCTCGACGCATGCACTTTTTATTAATTTTTTTTTCTGATTGACCTCGACCACGCATTCATACGAATTCACACTCATTCAATTCGTGCTGTCTCAATTCATTGAAATGCGTCTCAATGCGTTCGAACGAATCAGAAGACGGGATTCACGCGCATTACATAAATATTAATTCCCCCCATCCGTATCAATTCTTTCTTTTTTTGCTGGGCACTAAAGACAGCCCATGGGTGGAAGCGTTCGTTTTCTTAGTAAACGGTAAGTAATTTTTTCATCGTTTCCTTGATAATACTTTCGTTTTGTTTTAATTGGTCAACATTTTTTGTCTACTTTTTGTCGCCATTCTCATTCCCACATGGAACTAAGTTACTGAAAAATTACGTTATTTGTATCTTCTAGGGTAACTTATTCGTTACTTCTTTGAAAAATAACTGGTAAAATAACTTTGTTACGATTTTTGCAGTACCTTGAAACTTTAATTTTAGTCACTTTGAAGTTATTTTGTGTTTTTTGTATATTATCTCCTATTAAAAAAGGTCTATGAGTATCAGCTATTATATTTTTTGTTGAGAATCCATTCATTTTTGGTTGAAAATTCACGCATTTTGTAAACAATTTAACTATTTTATTTGGCTGAAAAGAAACTTTTTTGTTGAAAATTCATATTTTTCATTTGAAAATACAACTGTTTTGCAGAAAATTTGTCTTCTTGGCTTGAAAATTCAACAGTTCAGTGGAAATTTGTTCTTTCTCGTTTCAGAATTCTACTTTTTTATTCCAAAATTGATCTCTTTTGGTAATAACATTAATTTATTTTGGTTGAAAATTCAACTATTTTAATAGAATATTAATTTCATTTGACTGACGATTCAACTATTTTGTTGAAAAATCATCTGTTCTATTTGGTTGAAAAGTGACTTTTTTGTGAAAAATTCATATTTTCTTTCTGGGTGCAACATTCGGCTTTTCAGTTTCAAAATTTATTCATTTTGGTAAACAAATCTAATTTTTGTTGGTTTAAAGTCCAATTATTTTGATAGAAAATTAACTTTATTTGGTTAAGGATTCAGCTATTTTGTTAAAAATTCGTCTTCTTGGTTGAATTCAACTGTGAAATAAACTATTTTGGGGAGAAGTTCAACTAGTTAGTTGGAAAATAACGAAACTTTTTGTTGGAAATTCAATTTTTTTTCCATGTTGATTTTGGTTGAGAAACTCATCTTTTTCGGTAACAAAATTTCTGAAGGGGGTTAATTCAACATGTCCCGGAAGTTAGATCCGCAAACTTATTTTTCCAAAAAAAATGAAAAGTTGTGCTAGACTTGTGCTGATTTGTGCCGTAAACGGTTTTCTGAAAAATCAAAAATTACGGGCACAATTTTTGAAAAACGTTTTTTTGCTAGATCCGCAACTTCTTACTAGAGCAAACAAAAAGGTTGTGCAAGGCGACTCGAAGTATACACAATTTTGTGCAGGAAAGAAAAATTCCAAAAACCTAACTGTTACCGAGAAAAAAACCAAAAAATTGTATTATTTTCAAAAATTTCGAAAAAAATAAAACTTGTGCTGGGTTGTGCTCGACAAATGCAGTCTTTATTCCCTTTGACAAAAATTACGGCAGGTCAACAGTTCTCATATTAAAAACTCAAAACGTAAAACTCAAAAACATAAAAGATCCAAAAATAGTCAAATTTCAAAAAAATAAAACTTGTGCTAGGTTGTGCTCGACAAATTCAGTCTTTATTCCCTTTAACAAAATTGAGTGAGATTAACAGTTCTCATATTAAAAACTGAAAACGTAAAACTCAAAAAACATAAAAGATCCAAAAATAGTCAAATTTCAAAAAAATAAAATTGTGCTGGGTTGTGCTCGACAAATACAGTCTTTATTCCCTTTGACAAAATTACGTGAGATCAACAGTTCTCATATTAAAAACTTAAAACGTAAAACTCACAAAACATAAGAGATCCAAAAATATTCAAATTTCGAAAAAATTCAATTTCAAACACATAAAACATACAATGCCCTAAAATAATCAAAATTCGAAATATCCAAACTGATACTGAATTTTGCTCGACGAAAGGTAATCGTTTACTCAGCTAACAAAATTGTGGAAGCCCAATAGTTTTCATATTAAAACGAAAAATGTAAAACTGAAAGTAACTCGAATTTGAAAATTCACTGTAAGAAAAAATGGCGCTTCATTATCAGGCATTTGTCGAGCATAACTCAGCACAAGTCTTATTTTTATGAAATTTGACTATTTTTGGATCTTTTATGTTTTTGAGTTTTAAGTTTTGAGTTTTTAATATGAGAACTGTTGACCTGCCGTAATTTTTGTCAAAGGGAATAAAGACTGCGTTTGTCGAGCACAACCCAGCACAAGTTTTATTTTTTTGAAATTTTCAAAAATAATACAATTGTTTGGTTTTTGGTTTTTTTTTTGGTAACAGATAGGTTTTTGGAATTTTTCTTTCCTGCACAGCATTGTGTATACTTCGTGCCGCCTAGCACAACCTTTCTTTTTACTCTAGTAAGAAGTTGCGCTTCTAGCACGAAAAAACGTTTTTCAAAAATTGTGCCCGTAATTTTTGATTTTTCAAAAAACCGTTTACGGCACAAATCAGCACAAGTCTAGCACAACTTTAATTTTTTTAGAAAAATAAGTTTGCGGATCTAACTTCCAGGACATTAATTCAACTACTTTATTAAAAATTCGTTTTTTTTTTTTTTAGAGTGGAAAATTCAAATATTTTGCTGAAAAATTCAGCTATTTGGTTGAAACTTTACTTTTTTGTTGGATATTTAACTGTTTTGTTGGAAATTAGTCCTTTTGGTTTGAAAATGGTAGAAAGTTCATCTTTTTGGTTGAAAGTTAATGTTTTTGTCGAAAATTAAAGTTTTCGGTATGAAAGTTTAACCAATTGGTTGAAAATTCATGTATTTTGTTAAAAATTTAAGTATTTTGGTAGAAAGTGCAAATTTGGTCAAAAAATTGAAAAAAATTTAAATTTGGTTGAAAAATAACTTTTTTAATCAAAACTATTATTTCCGGTATGAAAATTCAACTATTTCGTTGAAAATTCGTGTATTTTGTTGAAAATTTTAAGTATTATGGTAGAAAGTTCAAATTTTGTCGAAAATTAACTTTTTTGATGGAAATTCGTCCTTTTGGCGTGAACATTTATTTGTTTCTGCTAAAAATACAAATGCACATTTTCAAAAAATTTTAAAGGAGGCAAATTTCTTTTAATTCTTAAAATTTTTAATTATAAATTTAAAAAAAAAACAGGACAGAAGATATTAACCGATTTCAAAACTGTTTTATATACTTGTTTTGGATGTCGGACCACAAATTGTTATCCCACATCTCAAACGATTCGATTAATTTTAACATTTTTACTTCGCTCTACTGAAGAGGTTAGTTTTAAATTTACATTGAAAGTCTTAATTAGAGTATGAAAGAAATGACAAATCCTGGAAATAAATATTTATGAGAACGATGTTAAACATATCAAAATCGTGTATTCAACTAATTTTATTTCATTCTCGGACTTTTTTTATATCACTGAATGGATTACCAACGACCTGAGTATATCAAATTTTAAAAAGTAAATTCTTTAATGGCAGAAATCATTGAAAAATCATTGAAAATTATTATTTAATTCAAAAATTAATGATTAATTACTGAAATTTATTTATTTATTTAAAAATATAACACTGCTTATAAAACGATTGTTCTTTTCGACATATAAAAATAAATGTTTAATTTTTCCCCTATTTTCCCCTTTTTTTGAGCTTCTTTTACGCTGTGCAACCGGTAACACCCATTTCTTTTTACATTGTCATCAGAGAAGGTATAAGATTTGTGTAAAATTTGACCCCCCCCCCCCCCCGTTTTTGTCAAATATCCTCGTTTTGAGACCCTCTGAACCCAGAATAAAAGTTTTCTTAAAAATATAGATTGGCCTTTGATACCAGCTATTTTGGATGAGAATACAAAAAGTTAGAGCATTTTGAAAATTTTTAAGACCACTTTTTTTTGAAAAATTAAAAATTCTATGTGCAGCTATACATAGTACTCGAAAATTCTAACAATTTATCTTCACGACTTTTTTTGGTAAAAGAAAATTATCCGAGTTAAAGCATTTTCGAAATTAAAAAAATGAAAGTAAAATTTTAAGCCGAACAACGCACGATATGAAAAAAGGTCATAGAAAGGAAAAACTTGATTTTTAAAAGTCCTTCAAGATTATCATAAAAACTTTTTGAATTTGTTTGAAAAATCGAAAATTCAACTTTTGAACGCACAAAAAATAATTAAACATCAAAAATTTCATTTCTCAGTCAAACTATGTACCCAAAAAAGATCTCTAAATTTCGTATTAATCACTTTTTCATAGGACGCGCAATTTTTGTTTCATTCATAATAAAAACATTAAATTTTGGACAAACGACACAAGCTAAGAAAAACATAAATGGACAAAAGTTGTTCAACCAAAAAAGATCTGCAAATTTGTTTTCGCCTAAAAATCTAAAAATTTGCTTAGAACCACTTCACGCTAGAATACGTATTTTTAGTTTAAATCGAAAAAATAACATTGAAAATAAACAAATTAAATTTATGGAAAAACGGCACAAGCTGCAATATGAATAAGCAATCCCAGGCTGAGGTATAGCAATAAATTGAATATACGTTTGATATAATAGTGTTAAACATAATGTAGAAAAGCTGAAAGCTCACATTTTGAACGAAATGTATTGCGAAGCACAATATACGTGATGAGAATGTTTTCGTTGGAACCAAAGGAGCTTTAACAAAAGAGAATTGACAATCAACAAATTACACTTGCCCAGCGGTGTCGACAGGAATTTTTTCGGGGGGGGGGGGGGGGGGGACCACAGAAAAGAAGGGCAAAAAAGTGTATCCGAAAAATAAAATGACCGAATATCAAAGTTAATAAACATAATTGTTTAAACAACTTGTTATTGTTTTTAATAATATTCTCTTTGAATAATGTTAGAAAGTTGCGGTTTTTTCTCAAATTTTCGTCTACTTTTTACTTAGAGCGAGGTAATAATTACAGCAATTTAACAACCATAATTGTATGAACAAATTATTATTGTTTATACCTATCTTCTTCTGTAATATTACTAGATAGTTGCGGTTTTTTTCCTGAAAATCTTCACTTGTTTTAATTTTTCACTTAGAGTGAGGTGAAATTTAATTCAATTTAACAAATAATCGTTTAATTAGTTATTATTGTTTATAAATATCTTCTCCTATAACAATGGTGAAAAGTTGCGGTTTCTTATAAAAATTTCAACGTCTAGTTCACTTTTTACTTTGTTTGTTGACTTGAATGAATTATTACCTAACTATAATTTACTCTAAAAAAAAAAAAATTCTGTCCAATTTGTTAACAACATTATAGCAAGTATTGAAAATTGTATAAAGTCTATAGATCAAGAGGATAAGAAAATGGAAATCAGAAAAACTGTTACCCAATTAATCTCAAATCATAATAAAATGAATAGTTTTAAAAAATTAGATAAATCAATAGATTTGGTAAATAAATTTCAAAAGGAATGTAAAGATTTAATTTTTTTGAAAGCCGATAAAGGCAATATTACTGTGGCCACAAATTGTTTTGATTATGTATCAACAGTGGAAAATTTACTAAAAAATGATATTTTATATAAAAACATTAAAACCAGTTTGGTTCCAACCGTTGAAAATAAAATTAATGAAATATCAAAACGATGGGAAAGAAAGCGTTTCATTAATGACTCACTTTCTAAAAAATTGATAGTTCATAACAGTTGTGTTGCTAAAGCTTATGCGCTCCCAAAGGTTCACAAACCGGATTTGAAGTGGAGATTGATTGTTTCTACAGTAGGTAGTCCAACTTATAATTTATCTAAATATATTGCTAATGTTTTAAAACCTGTAACAGGTATTTCTGGGAGGGTAGTAAAAAATAGTTGGGATTTAAAAGAAAATTTAAAAAACATTGTGGTTCCTTCAGATCATTCATTATTATCATTGGACGTAATTTCTATGTTCGATAGTATTCCGCTAGATCTTGCTTTGGATTGCATAGAAGAGAAATTAAATTTAAATAAAAATTTAACTAGAATAACAAAAACTGAAATTTTAATAGCCACGCGGATTGTGTTTAACAATATGGTTTTCTCTTTTAATAATAAATATTACAAACAATTATCGGGATGCCCTATGGGGTCGCCTTTGTCTCCGGTTATTTCAAATTTGGTTTTAGAAGACGTGGAAAGTAGAGCCCTTTCGTTATTGAATTTTACACCGATTCTTTATAAGCGCTATGTGGATGACATCTTAACTATAATTCCAACTAACAAAGTGGTTGATTTTATCAATATTTTTAATTCTATAGAATCCTCAATTCAATTCACTCATGAATTGGAAGAAAACAACTCTATAAATTATTTAGATATTACAATTAAAAAAACATCGGATGGTAATTTAGAAACTAATTGGTTTAAAAAAAAAACTCTTGGTCAGGTAGATACTTAAATTTCAATTCGCACCATGCCTTTCATACAAAAGTTGGTCTGATTAAAGGTTTAATAGATAGATGTGTAAAGCTGAGTGATGTAAAATATAGAGAAGAAAATTTAAATCAGCTAAAAACCACTTTATTGCTTAATAACTATCCTCTGCAATTAATAAATAAAATCATTGAAGAAAGAATTTTTGAAATTTATAATAGTAGTAGTAAAAAGAATAAATGGATTAATTCATTTGTCAATACAGACCTTAAAGTTACTCTTCCTTATATTGAAGGTTTATCTGAACGTTTAAAGGGTTCTTTACGTAAATTTAACATAAACGTGTATTTTAATAATATTTCTTCTTTAGATAAATTTTTAGTTAACAAGAAAAAAGATTTCGATAGTATTGATTGTTCGTCGGGTGTTGTTTATCGTATCACTTGTAAGGGTTGCAAAAAGTTTTATATTGGTGAAACCGGCAGGAGATTAAAAGACAGAATAGCTGAACACAAAAGAGATTGTGTAGTGGGTAATCAAAGTACAGGTTTGTCACAACATGCCTGGAATTTTGATCATCATTTTGATTTCGATTTTAAAAACATTAAAATTTTGGCAAGAGAAAAAAACGAATTTAAAAGACGCATTTTAGAGTCCATCTTCATTAATAAATTTCATAAAGAATCGATAAATTTACAGATTGAAACGTTAAATATTAATAAAATTTATCAATGTATATTAAAATAATTTCGATCATGTTTCCTTAAACATTTTCACCCTTCCGGCTTTCAAATATTTGACATTTGGCGCGTTTGTCTCATTTAGGTTTGTTTTGATGTTACCATCGATATAATTGTAAAGTGAATTTGTAGGTTTGATTAATGTAAACACCCGTCTGTTTCGTTCAATGTATCTTCATGTCATCGTTGTTAGATGTTGCTTTGACTTATCGCTAAAAATGTAGAACATATTTTATGGATCTTTAATATCTCGCCAGAGTATTAAAGATCTTTTGATTTTAAACTAATTTGTTTATTAATTTGACTACAGTATTATTGATGTGACGTCAGTTTTTATTAATGTTTTCTGACAATTTTTATCGACTTCAGGTAACTGTTTTTAGATTTTACAATATATTTTTTCAAATTGTTGTTTCGACTTAATTAACTTATGTTCATTTTATTAAAAACTTTTTTAAAATTATTTTGTTTAGATCTTGAAAATGGCTCAAAGTCGAGCCGAAACGTCGATCGTATTAAAAATTTTGACACCAGAATAGCAATGTGTTGTTTTTTTATAAGACTGTAAAGACCAAAAAATTTGATCACTTGGATTTGATTGACAACAGTCTAAGAACGGAGTTTGGTTTGGTTACCACCAACCGATATTATTGATTAATTATTGCCTCGCTCTAATTCAAAAGTTGAAAATAAGTTGGAAAAATGGAAAAAACGCGACTTTTTAAATATATTTTAATAGAAAATTGCTAAAAACAATAATTAATTTTTGAACAATTCATACAAACTATAAGTTATCAGTATAAAGTAGTATTTCGTGTATTAGAAACAATTTTTATTTAAAAAAACCGCAAAAAAATATTATTATAATTAGCCCTAGAAACTCTCGAAACCCAATTTTTGCTTATTTTTTTGTTTGGTTGAACCCTATGAAACAGACTTATGAAGTGATATTTAAAACATACGCTTTTATTCGTATTCTACTTCTAATTGTGAAAAGAAATGTGAAGCTTCATCTCGATAAACCCAATATTGACGATTATGAATTAAATTTACAGAAACTTCTTCTTTTCTTATGGGAAATACGTGTTAAAATTTCATGGGGCTCGCGGGACCTCTAAATCTAAATATCATTTTTCTGAAAACGCTTTTTTTGGGGGGGGGGGGCGACCTAACTTATGGTCCACTCACGAATTTCTACCTTTCAGGTAGATTTGGACGAGTCAGAGTTGGAAAATGATGAAGGAGGGCTAGATGGTGACGAGGCGAATGCTCCAACCGATTTCGAAGAGCAAGATGTTGTGGAAGAAGAAACCTGAAGTTTGATAACCGGATGACGTATTGACTTTTCTAATGTTACTCGGTTTTAAAGTATTGTTCATTATCCGTATGTAAGTTCTAATAATTTGAAGATGTCTGTTTTTTCCTGATGTTATTATATTCCATATTTTAATATCTTTAATTAAAAATATGCCACTTATAAACATTATATTAACTTTGTGAAGGTGTCAAAGAAAGTGGTTTGAGAGTTAGTACTTATAATATTCTAATCGTTTTATGGGTTGTTTGTTTGCTCATGTTTTGGAATTGAAATAAAGATTTCAATACACAGTAGTCGAACGTTCACGAAACTTTTTTTCACTTCTTCAACACGCTAATAATCAAGTAAACATAATTGAGATAAGTATTTTCTGTTTATAAGTATTTTTGTTTCACGATAACTAATATATTATGAGTATTATATATCCGTAGCATATTCATTTGATACAAATGGGACCTCTCATTTTAAGGAAATTAAGATAACTTATATATATTCCTGGGACATCTCAAAAATTTTCATTCTTGACTGGTGCACCGTAGGATATTCTATAGAAATCCTATGTTGAAGATCGAGTTTTGATTGGGTTCAATATGGCATTCTCAAACAGAAAATTTCGTACAGATCCATATAGACCCTGGGGTCCGTAGGGGCTGTTGTGGAATTCCCCAAATCGAATTACAAATCCATAAAGAAACCAGATCCTCTTCAGTAAGAAACTCCATACAGAACCATATAGACCCTGGGTCCGTAGGCGCCATTGTGGAAATTTCCCAAAATCAAATTGCAAATCCATACAGAAACCAAATGCTCTTCTGTAGGAAACTCCATACAGAACCATACAGACCCGGGGGTTC
>CAKNXH010059860.1:0-36433 GCA_932178445.1 Andricus quercusramuli | reverse complement strand
TAGTTGACTCCGTAAACAAATTGTGCCTATTCCTTGAAAAATAGCTAAATTCTGCTTATGTTGATAAACATGTTTAAATAATTAATAATTATTGTAAATGAAGGGTAGAAATGCAAAAGGAATCAAGCGCCAAATTTTCGAAATCGGGTTTATTAGCTCAAAAAATCAGATAAATTCTATTATACATGCCTGCCAAAGGATTTTTTTGTGGCATCATTTTTCAAAATTTGTGTTCTTGTGTTCACAGTCCGAGAAGCTTTTCTAACCACAAAGTAAAAAATCAAATTTCATTTTTCTCGACACTGGCTAATTATTTTTAATTACTATTGGGTCCCTTCCGTTCAGCACTGAATAACCTAAAACCCAATTCCTCATTTTTTGGAAATATGCAAAATTATTACTGCTATCGTCATTATTTTGAAGTTGAAATGTCAGTTTTACACCATTTCGAAGTCATAATTGGATTTTCAAATTTCGCGAAACTGCATGATTTAAAAAAAAAAACTTTTTGGAAATCAATTCGTCCATTCAATAGCTAGAATTCAAATTTTTTCTTAAACTGCAAATTGACTCCACAATTAATGTTGAAAGATGTTAAAAGTCGATACGGCCCAAAATGTAACCTCGAAACTTGACCTGTTTCATTCAATTTCTTGAAACCGGATAGCTTCTTGTGAGCAAACTTTTTTTAGTTCGATAGAGCATGAAAGTATCTCGAAAGCACTTTCTTATTTTTTTCTTAAATGTTCCCGCTGAATTTACAACATGTTTTTAGTCTCCTCTGAAAAAAGTGAAAAATGGCGCTTGACTCCTTTTGCATTTCTACCCTTCAAAACTCAAAAGTATCTTACATAGGAAAGAGTTATTTGAAAAACATTTTTTATTGATTCCGTAAACAAATTGAGCCTATTCGTTGAAAAATAGCCAAACTCTAAATTTTTAAATCTAAATTGTTTAAATAATTATTAATTCTTTTAAATTTACAAAACATAGTAAAGAATCATCGGAAAGACAATGTTAGTTGACTCCGTGAACAAATTGTGCCTATTCTTTAAAAAATAGCTACATTCTGCTTATGTTGATAAACATGTTTAAATAATTAATAATTATTGTAAATCTCCAAAGTAGGAAAGAGTTATTTAAAAAACATTTTTTATTGATTCCGTAAACAAATTGAGCCTACTCGTTGAATAATGGTCAAACTCTCAATTTGTTTATCAAAATTGTTTAAATAATAATTAATTCTTTGAAATTTGCAGAGCATTATCACTAAGTAATCTCAATTTTTTTATCAAAATTGTTTAAATAATAATTAATTCTTTGAAATTTGCAGAGCATTATAGAAACATATCACCGGAAAGATATTCTTATCTAATTCTCTACAAAATTGAGCCTATTCGTTGAAAAATAGCCAAACTTGAAATTTTGTAATTTAAATTGTTCAAATAATTATCAATTCTTGTAAATTTACAAAACATAGTTAAGAGTCATCGGAAAGACTTTTCTCAGCGATCTACGAGTCCATACCTAAAACTGGATATAACTGGATTGAAATGAAAACTGAAATGAAAACTAAGCCTTAAGGGGATTTATCAGCGTTATAAAAAGGAATTCCAGTTTCCGGCCGCACGGTTGAATATTTTGGTCTGATTTTTCGCATATCTCATCTAAATGCTTTTCTCTTTTGTGGTTAAGTCTCGGTTTTTTGAATTTTTGTTTAGATTTAAAGTTATTAACAAATAGAAAAGAAGAATAGAGAAAAAATGCAGTGATGCTCAGTACTAGCTGAGTTTGTATGTTCGATGCCTGGGAGTCAACCCTCGTCAAACCCGCGAGCTCGGCTTCGAGCAGACACCCCGTCGCGCGAGTGGAGACACGCGAGCGCGTCGAATTATCCGGAACGAATCATCCTCCTCATTGTTATGAGATGCAGGCCGGTTGAAAAAACTGAAATTACGAAAGCGTCGCGTGATTGCATTTTAATTAGGATACATAGTTTATTTAAATAATTCTAAGAAAGTGAAAAAAAGATTCATGAAAATCGGTTAATATTTGCAGTAATAATAGAAAGTTTGAAGTGCACACGATAGTATGCAGATACACAGCAGAATGGGAGAAACGAATTTTTATCGTTCAAAAGGCCTACAGCCTTCAATTTCGCCCCAATCCGCAATTACTTTTTTTTTAGATTGAAGAGCGCTAAATTTCCAAGAGCACCTTAGTCACAGATTCTTGCATTTTTATTTATTTATTTATTATATCTTTACTCGAAGTATGAGAAAATAGAGATTTTTCACAAAATCATTATTTACTCTTCAATAGCGGTTTGCATGCAATGAAAATCATCCTAAATTAATTCATTAATTGTTATAAACAACAAACATGAGGTGAAACGTCGATCGATTTGAAGGGGAAAAATTATTTTATGTATCATTACTCTACTTCATTTTCGATTCCTCTTACACAATTGCACGCACAGAATCTTACACATACGATGGCACTCTCAAACGCTTTGAAAAATCGCCCCCGCTGGGGAATCGAACCTTCCTGACTGCCTACAACCTGTTCTAAAACCTCAATCTAGCGCACGCGTAAGTGAAATGAGCTACGGAACCACTTGGATTTTTCTACCAAACTCTGGGTCAAACGGTTTCTCCGAGAAAAAATGTGGCCATCTAAGAAATGATATGATAATAAATGTTTACTTAAAATTAATTTCATTCATCTCTTACGGACGATATCTAATATTTTGTAACGAGTTTCGGGAAAAAGATTTTGCTCACAAGTATTAACTCACACAGAAAATATATTATTACTAATATATATGTATTATTAGAAAATAATTGGAAATACAATTTTTTTAAAGTACATATTTTTGATTATTCAAAGCTCAGACTTGAAAAAATGTTTTCTGATGAAATTTTCAATTTGATTTTTTATCATTCATTTCTTACAGGCGATTACTACTTATTTTTTACGAGAAACCGTTTGACCCGTGAAACCGCGCGCTAGATTGAGGTTTTAGGACAGGTTGTAGGCAGTCAGAAAGGTTCGATTCCCCAGCGGTGGCGATTTTTCAAAGCGTTTGAGAGTGCCATCGTATGTGTAAGATTCTGTGCGTGCAATTGTGTAAGAGGAATCGAAAATAAAGTAGAGTAATGATACATAAAATAATTTTTCCTCTTCAAATCGATCGACGTTTCACCTTATGTTTGTTGTTCATAACAATTAATGACAATAATCAAATTATTGGCATTCTGGGTGTACTATTGCATCGATTTAGGATGATTTTCATTACATGCAAACCGCTATTGAAGAGTAAATAATGATTTTGTGAAAAATCTCTATTTTCTCATACTTCGAGTAAAGATATCCTAATTAAAATTCAATCACGCGACGCTTTCGTAATTTCAGTTTTTTCAACCGGCCTGCATCTCATTACAATGTGGAGGATGATTCGTTCCGGATAATTCGACGCGCTCGAGTGTCTCCACTCGCGCGACGGGGTGTCTGCTCGAAGCCGAGCTCGCGGGTTTGACGAGGGTTGACTCCCAGGCATCGAAAATACAAACTCAGCTAGTACTGAGCATCACTGAATTTTTTCTCTATTCTTCTTTTCTATTTGTTAATAACTTTAAATCTAAACAAAAATTCAAAAAACCGAGACTTAACCACAAAAGAGAAAAGCATTTAGATGAGGCATGCGAAAAATCAGACCAAAATATTCAACCGTGCGACCGGAAACTGGAATTCCTTTTTCATAACGCTGATAAATCCCCTTAAGGTGCAGTCCCATGTGGGCAGGAAGCGCCGGCGTAAAGCAGAAACTCATAAGAGTGAAAAAGACGGACAGATCTATTTATCTCTTTCACTCTCATGAGCTTCTGCTTTACGCCGACGTTTTCTGCCTACATGAGACGCCAGCCTTATGCCTACTCATAACTAAGTAACTCTCGAATATAACGTCCAATTACTGAGCGCCAAAAAGAACGACCAATCACCAATCTCCAGGGAAAATCACGATCAATTTGGGAAAAGAACATAACCATCTCACTCACTCACCCTAAGTTAAATACGCATGACAAATGATTTTGAATTACTTATTATTAAGGGCTCTTTCACACGATTTCAGATCAGCAAATTGCATGTAGATTGCCCACAGGAACGAAAAGGACAGACTGTTCTCCATCTCTTACACTCTTGTGGACTTTCTGCATGCAATCTACTGATCTGAAATCGTGTGAAAGGTACCTGAGTCTGATGCATAATATTTTAGAAATAAAATTGGAAACATAAGAAAGCAGATTTTTTTATGATTAACAATGAAAAATTCTGTGTCACTAAGTAAATAGTAACAAAAAACGAAACGAATGACAATTTAAATTTCGCTGGCTATGAGTGGCATTAACGTTCACGTGACTCGACAGCCAATCAGATGGCGAATAAAAAGGCTTATCAGCTAACTTCATGTGTTAACTCACTCTTTTTACTTAGTGATATTTGGAACTTGAATCCAGGATTATTATAAATGTCATGTATAAAGAGCATATCAAATAATATTGTAGTGCTATTATCAAGACGATATTTTTAGATTTACGTAGAATACCCTGCTTTATAACATTTCCTCTGGCATCATTAACGCACTTTCATCCGGATTTGATCTATATTCAAACATTGAAGGGCCATAACTCGAAATCTATTGAAGAAAGAAAAAAGGTTCTCTTTTTACTTTCCTCAAAATTTTGTCCAGTTTGATTTCACTGTTGGAAATTTTGCCCTAAAATGGGAACGATCTATCTACGCAAACAAGATTTTTGAAACTTTTTCGAAAAATATTTCCGGTACGCCTAGTAGTCATTTCTAGCATATTTGTAATTCGCACCAGGACCCCTCAATATAGCGTTTTAACAAAAAACAGCACTCTATATAGTTAAAACGGATAAAAACTACCAGATGCCTGGACTATGATGGGCTAACTCGATTATATGTCCCAAATCATTTCCCTGAATTAAAAAACAACATTTTTATCTGCAAATCAGAGACTTACTTTAAATCTCTGATCAAGTCTGGCGATTTCTCCTTGCAAGACGTCGGGAATTTCGCTGGTCGAATCTTCAACTTTCTGTCGTTTTAAAGGCGGTGGGAGATTTCTGAAATTAAAACAATGAAATAAAACAACTTCGAATATTTAAGACATAGATATTTACAAATTAAAATCTGTTTCACAAACAATGCAAAATAATTTGTGTTCTACAAAATATGAATATTAAGGTCTCACTTGATTTCTGGTCCGAAAAATGCTTCCAGACAGGGACCGAATGTTCTCTGAAGAGTATGATTGTTGACTGGGCTCTGCAAATGCGAGCTCACTGCTTCCAGAAGTGGACTGAAAAAATGCTGTTCTTTCAAAGTTGCAAGAGCGGGTCCAACGCTGCCATCACCTCTTTTAAAATCCATCCTTTCCAAAACAATTTCACACTTCTGCAAAGTCTCCAAAGGCATTCTCTTCGTTGGAGTTGACAATATCTCTAGCAGTTTTTTCATTTTAGCAGTTTTATCAGCATCTGCGTTTGATGAAAATGTAATAGATTTAACAAAACAAAATTCACAAAAAATAATAATAAAAAATAAAGAAATAAAGATTAGTCAAGCATCATAAAAATAAAAGATTCTCACTTCCTTCACCGCTTGAACGCGCAATCATTTTCCTCAGAGGTTCAACATACTTTGTCAGTTTTCTAACTTTTTCTTTGTAAGCGTGATCTTCCATAGGACTTGGATTCCCGGTCATGCCTGCTGGGGTATTTAACGAACTACTAGGTGACGGGGCCATGCCTGAAAGAACAAATAATAAAATTAGGTATTCAATTTTTGTAATGACTTTAAATTATGAATCGCAGGTAATTAAGCATATAATTTATTATTCTTAAGCCTACCTAATGACCGCTGCTGTCCTGAGTGAATTGAAGGTTGGGACATTGGAGATGCAACCAAAGCAGGAGAAGGTACCATTTGATTGCTAAAAATGAAATATTTCGCATTAATTTGAAATTTCCAGTGATACAACAGCCCCATTAAAAATACTTTTTTATTTAAAAATATGAGTATATCTGGGAGTCCAAATTTGAGTCATGCTTTCAAACAATATTAAACCTACAGAAAATATTAATTTAAATCGAGTGTGGACATGGAATCGGTGGCCATGCAAATATCAAATTGAATGGGAGCAGAGGTGGCCATTGAAGTCTCATATCGGGCGAGGTCATACATGCCCATGCAGATCTCAAATCGAGTGGGGCATAGATAACCATAGAAAAAACTCACATTAAGCAGGGCATGGATGGCCATAGAAAACTTTACAGAGCAGGAGCACAGGGGGCCATGGAAAGCTTGAATGAACCGCAAATGAGTTGCGTAGAAGCAATACAATATTACAATAAAATGATGGTAGATATCATTCGAAAAAAAACTCAGTGACAGGGAAAAAAGTCGTAACGGGGGAAAAGGTCAGAACGCACTGCCATTTAGTGGAGAATGTTGTCAATACTCGCCGTGAGGGTTCATGCACCATAAAAAGATTTTCATTTCAAAGACGGACGATTTTTATATATTTTTTTGAGCTCTCTTATAACGTTCTTACCTCGAGGGAGCCACTAGACCTCCAGGACTTGGCACTGAAGGAGATGGACTCTGCCTTAAAAATGTGTTTGGTGTGACATTTCGAGGTCCTGGAAATCCAGTATTCAACATTTCGGGAGGCTGAAATTTTAGAATTATTAATTAATTTAATTATTTAGTCTCTAAAAATCCAAAGGTTTGAGGTTCCCAACCTTTCGCTGAACGTTGAGCATTTGCTGCTGCATCTGATTCGAGCCAATTTGTCCCGAACCCATTTGGCTCATTTGCTGCATTCCACTTTGCATTCCACCTTGCATTCCACTAACCATGGATCCTCCCATCTGTCCAGGAACTTGATTTTGAATCTGATTTTGATAAAACAAACGGAATGACTTTAAATTATTTTTATAATTTGAAAGTCATTATATATTTATATCCAAGCGACCAAATACAGAAAAGTGCCTCACATCATTCGATTTACTACGTTATTGTTACCCTAAACTCGGTGTATTAGTAAGTCAACTTTTCGCTTGTTTCCTGATGATATTCCACATTTTCAATAACACAGGCCCACAAGAAAGTGCCTTGCGGGAGAGGTCAGAGTATGGTAGTTCTATGTATTTTGGGGCGCTGAATACGTATCTGACCTCAGTTTTCCCCCAGCACGTCAGGGTTTTCCCCTAGACACGGAAAATACCCTGGCGAATCAGCTTTTCTTCAATCGCTCCTCTTGTAAAATGAAGCTACCGCGCGTAAGGTCCCTTTCTTCGCGGACGGTCTCTTATAGATATCATACTCTGAACTCTCGCGCAAGGCACTTTTACTTTTTTGTGGGCCTGTGTGATTAATAACATTTTTGTCAAAATACTGGAGTATAGTCTGTAACTATGTATTACTGATATAAAACCACTTTTTAGCCAAAATAATGGTTACATATATGTTATTTAGAACCGTTAAATTAAAGAGGGTAAAGAAAATCATATCATGCATACGAACCTGAAGAGATCAGCTATTAATTATCCTCATTCAAAACCGTTTCGAACCTAGATGCTTAAAAAAAACTCAAGTGTTATTTCTAGCAACTTTTTTTTCATCTTTTTTGTGTCACTTTTCTAAAAAATTATCGTTTTCACTTCAGAAAGATTAAACAATGTACAACTTTTAGAGGAAGTTTCAAAGTGATATCTTATAATTAGGAATGCTCAAGTGGAATTGTTTTTTATTTAACATACTAATTTACAACAGTCTTTAGTAAATATTTTTAATCTGAACCACGGAATCTGCATTCCTGTTAATCAGTTAATCTTTCCTCATCCTCAATCTTGCGAAGCTGAACTGGTTCATTGGCTCAGCATAAACAATTTTTGCTAGTCCAGGATTCTAATAGATTTTCTTTCCTCTTCAAAGGTTTTTTTACATTCTCATCCTAATGAGAAGGTATTGGTTTTATGTAAAATTTGACTTAGTCCGTTTTCCTCAAATCTCCACGTTTTGAGACCCCCTGAACTAGAAAAAACGATTTTTACCAAGGTGCCTGTCTGTCTGTAAGCACGATAACTTTCGAAAAAATGAACAAATTGGATTGAGCTTTAGCACATTTTTAAGCCCTAAAAGATAAGAACAAGTTCGCTAGCCAGCAATTTTTGATAAAAATTCAAAAATTCTATGAACGGCAATTCTTAGTACTCGAAAATCTGAACAATTTATCCTTACGACTTTTATTGATCGAAATAAAACTATCAGAGGTATAGCATTTTCAAAATCCAAAAAAACTAACGGAAATCAACGTTTTAAGCCAAACAACGCACCATATGAAAAAAAAACAAGAGAAGAAAAATGTCGCTTTTTGCAAGCCCTACAAGATTATCATAACAACTTTTTGAATTTTCTTGAAAAATCAAAAAATTCTAATTTTGACCCCATGAATCATATAAAAAATAAAATAAAAAATTCCATTTTGCTTTCAGACTATGCAAGATACGAAAAAAGATTATGAGACAAAAATTATCCATCCAAGAAAGATCTACAAATTTGTTGTTAATTATTTTTTTATAGGATGCGTAATTTTTATTTTAATCGTGAAAAATGTCATTACAAAATAAACAAAAAATCAAATTTTTACATTCTCATCCTAATGAGAAGGTATTGGTTTCATGTAGAAAATTGAAATACATATAGTTTTCTATGAATAAAACAAACACTGTTTGACCAAAAACAGAATTTTCTTTTTTTTTTTTGTAGCATTTTCAGTAATTTAAACCAAAACTGTTTCTTAAGCAATCAAGCGGTTTTCTTTGAACTTCAAAAAAGTGTGTGGTTTTTTTAATGAAAATGTGTTCCTTAATGCCCATAGAGCCTTGAGTCAATAAACTTCCTTTTTAATCTAAAATAAAAAAAAATGTAACAATCACTTGAAACGTAGAGGTTTTATCAATTTTACAATATTTGCAAGTAAATTTCTTCTTTTTATCTAATCCGACCACGATGTGCGAAAACCGAAAAAAGTCGATCGCGAAGCGCGAGATACAACAACCGCGCGCCCCAGGCTCAAACTTACGGATTCAGAATCCTTGTTAGCTAATAGAGGGGCGTTGAAAAAATTACGTCGCACGCCTGGGGAGGGGAGCAGCTGCAATAAGTCGCCTATGTTCAAGATACATACAATTACTGCAGAAAAAGCTTGATGGAGGTGGGGGGGGGGGGAGTTACAATTTGCCATAAAAAGCGTCGTCACTGAAGCATCTACTTCTCCCGTCTAGGTATTGTTTAAGAAAATTTTAATCTTAAATTGTAAAAGACTTTTGAGTCTACTTTTAGTTTATATATGTGAAATATTATGTAAATGCCGGAGATGAGACTCTGGCAAGTACTGTAAACTTCACAAGAGTTATAACTGCCTACTTTCTGCACCTGTTGCACTCGACGCTTTTTGTAACAAGTTCAAAGAACTTTCGATTTGAAAGGCTGATTGGCCACTTTCCACTAATCATCTTCTCATTCGTAATAAACATTAGGTGTTTGAGATTAATCCGCACGATAGGCGTGCCAAAGAAGGGCGCTCCTCCTGTAGGAGACAATTATCAGGAATAACATGTGGCAAGTTCCTGAGCTCTGCTTTGCATCTACTAAGTTCCAACCCATTCTTGAGAAGTGAAAACCTGTAAAAAAATGAGTCACTCTTGAGACACGTGATGATACTAATGTACAGCTGTGGACACCTGAAGTCCCTGAAACACAGTCTACTCGTCTTATATGTTATCCGACCGAAACAGATCCGAGATAGTTCCGCTTCGTCGCCATAAGGTTAAACCTAGCTCAACAATAATTATAGTCGTTCTTCTGCATATTCACAGATGTTGGGGTACCCACTATCGTTGCTCTTGCGTTTCTTAACAGGTGGAAAATCTCGTAATCAACACAAGAGATTTCAAGACTCACAAGAGTGACAAGACTTAAGTGGGACCGCCAGCACCTGTGAATTGAGTAAATTTCTCGGAACCTGCCCAGGCCTGCTATAAACCATTGACGTGATAGAGGGGTCGGTGCTCCACGTAACCCATAAAATCACCATGAGGACATTCACCATACCTGCGATGTACTTGATGTGTGGAACCCACGCAAGCTACATGAACAAAATGACAGGTGGTCTAACACAAGCTAAACTAGTCCTAAATCGTGAGAAGGATATCCTCCAACACAACCGGAGACCTAGTGAAGACATATAGCAGGAACTTAGGAATGGATAGCCAACTTTAACCCTGAAAGGCACGGAACAATCACCTTTATTTCCCGCTCAAAACACGTGTCGGAACACTAATATCTTTGTCTCTAACGAACAACACATCATCCGCATACTGAGGGAATCTCATGGTAAGCGACAACATATCAGCAAGCCTCCTCAGATCCAGATCAGTATCCATCAACTCTGTAGGCTGAAATGGCGAATTTTAGGACAATGGCGCGGAGGCGTGAAAGGCGACGAGTGGTGCCAATTTAGTTCAACTACCCATCCCATGATGGACAGTTGAACTATGACAAGCCACCGGAAGTGTCCTAAGGTTGCGGATAGAGAGTGTCTGTACCAAGCGTTTCTGCTGAATATGGTTACAATAATTGATAATCCGTAGCGGACAACTATCCAGGGATTTTCTCGAACGAAAAACCCCCAAGCGGAGGCGTAATAACCATACCGAAATCTGAATGGCACCTGATTATTGCATGCGGGGCTCTACAAGGATGGACGAAACTTTCCCCTAGCTGCTTGTCGTAACAACAATGACAGCAACAAATCCAGTTGTGGATGCGGTTCGAAACGATCGAACGAGCAGAGCACCTGACATTGGGCCGGCAAAGAATGCGAATCACCCTAGAGTTCGGGGTGCCGAAAATTATTTGGAAGGAAAAACGACGACGAACTGGCGAAGCGCTCACATTGAGTGGATTAGTCGACTCAGAGATGACTTACTGCACTGCTACAATATCAGAAATATCCCTGTTCACGTAGCCTTTATGGCGCGTATGTATGCTCTGTGATGTCAGGAACACCCATAGCTTTAGTACGTTTCGCAACAGTCTTTGCGAAGTCAAGCTGTCCACCTCTTAATATGTGGATATGAACGGAGAGCGTTTCCCCAAATGATATATGAACAAGCTGCAGACGAAGTGAAGGAAGCAGCTTCAAGGTTCCTTCTAAGCCCCAAGATCTGGCTGAAATAGATGCCTCCCTTTGTGAGGATATCTCGGAGGAGTCCGACTACTGGAAGATCAGTAGTTCAGTTTATCGTACGGCTAAACCGACGATGGATCAAAAGACCAAAAGACCAAAAGACGCTTGCATCAACTGAACAACAAGATTGGCTGGACAAGGCAGAATGCGTCCCGTGTTCAGTGTGTGACTGACTACATAACATCTGGTATGCCGTTCACGGAAAGGGTCCGAAAGTTCGTCCACGAACTGAGGACATAGAATCTCACACTGAACAAGTCAAAGCTGCTGACAACCAAGCAGCACATTATTGACAAAATACGGGTGTTATCGTAAGCAAGGATGAGAATACATAAGAGGGAGGGGTGGGTCAAGAAGAATCAAACTCTATTTATTTACAATATTTTTGGATATTGTCAATTTTCTAATCAAATTTAATTCACATTTTTGACTGAAATTCAAAAATGTAAGGACATGCTTCCAAAATATATATTCTTTTGTAACATATTTGGCATTTTCCGAAAATTTCGGTTTTGCTACAAAACACATTATGCAATAACTATTTATTACCATTTTCTTCCCAAAACAACACCAATTTTATTTTAAAACCATTACAATACTCAAATCCTGTCTTTTACCTTCAATATGTATTGCAATCACAATAATGTAATTAATAGTTAATAATATGAGCAACTTAACCTACAAACTTGTTTACAAGTTCAGTTTTTTTACCACTATTAGACTTCTTCCGGCAACTTAACCACTGTCTTAATTGCGCAAAACTATGTTTTTGTATTTCATACTTGCCCAATTTTGCACCCGGAAAATTATCTTCATTTAATTTAACTACGACAAAAGGTACGACGTTTCGGGGTGCCAGAGCACCCCATGGTGGGATCTCTTCGAACTTGATTGGCCAATCAAGTCTTCTTTTGAAAAACCCGGGAAGACGGAAAGCCAAATGGGATTGGTATTATATCCACTGTCCCAATTGATGTTTTAAGATTTCGATTGGTTCTCTATGTTTTCTTGAAAAAATAATGTACGTTTTTGCGATGATGGTTGTTTTGTCAAATAAGATGCTATGTCCTGCTTCGATATGATGTTTAGCTAGTGCTCATTGCGTGAAATGTTTTAGCCTGACTTCACTCTCATGTTCCTTAAAACGTTGTTTCACGGCTCTCCTGGTTTCTCCAATATAGACTTTGCCACAAGAACAAGGGATTTTACATACTCCCGGATCACTGAGAGGTGCGTTTCTATCTTTAGGGTTGTTTAGAAGTTGTCCTATTTTCGCAGGTGGCTTAAATACAGTTTGGATGTTGTGTTTCTTGAAGTCTTCCTATTTGTTCTGTGACGCCTAGAATGTAGGGTAGGATGGTGGTCGTTTTTCTCTCTCTTTCTTTAGAAGGTTGTGTTGACTTGTTGTTATAAAATGTATTTTCTTACTTCTCTATTAATTTGTTTGTTTGTGTAATCGTTTTGTATAAGGATTTGTTTAAAATGTTGTAGTTCCTTTTGTAAGTTTTCTTCATCTGTTATGGAGACAACTCTGTATACAAGGGAGTTGATGACCGATTGCTTTTGAGATGGGTGGTGGTGGGAGAAGGCATCCAGGTATCTGTTTGTATGCGTGGGTTTTCTGTAAATTTCATGTCCTAATGTGTTATCGAATCTTTTGTAAACTAGTAAGTCCAAGAAAGGTAATTTTCCGTTTTCATCAATTTCCATAGTGAACTGGATATTAGGATGTATTTGATGTTGGCTATTACAGGTGAGATTGGAGATCGCATTGCTGCTCCTGAGGTTTGTTCGTAGAATTAGTTATAGAAAGAGAAGTAGGTAATAGTGAGACAGTGTTCTATTAAAGGTGTGAGATCGAAGGGGAAGTTTGCAAAGGATTTAGTAATATAGATTGTATCGGAGATTGGTACTTTCGTAAAAAGAGATTATTATTATTATCATTATACAATTAAGCCATTTCCCTTTCGGGGTAGGCGTGACTTGCTCGGTTGAAAAATAGTAATTAGGTAGGTGGATGAGTATATAGGTGTTAGTTATAGATGTTTTAGATTGATCTAAAATTCTCGTGTTATTTATTTAAATGACACGTTCATTCCGCAACACTGCTCCGACCCAGGTTGCTGATCAATCTCTCTAGCGATCACCCAAAGTGAGCAGCCTCACAAAATTGTTATGTATGGTTCCCCGCTTGGACCCATTAGTATCCAAGATCTTTGTTTCAGGCGTCATTCACTCTATTTTCACTCTGTTTACAGACTATTTGTCGCCACACTTTTCTGTCCTGGCATACTACTCTAGTTTCCTTCACGTCCATGCATTTTTTCATGCAAGCTCTTGTGTTTCTATGGCTTCTTATGTCTCTTCGGATTAATGTCTCATTTACAGATTCTAACCAATCTTTCGGCGGTCTACCTCTGGGCATTCTGCCATTTACTTTACCTTTATACACTTGTTAGGTCAGTCGTTCATCTTTCATTCTTTCGAGATGTCCGAACCATCTTAACTGATTTCTTTCCCATATGTCAACTAGTGTCTCCCCTATACCACATTCTTTGAGGATTATCTCGTTTCGGACTTTGTCCATCAGTGTTTTCCCGCATATTATGCGCAGAGGTTTCATGCCGACCGCGTTAATATTACTCCTGTCCTTTTCATGAAAGGTCCATTTCTCGCTACGGTATAGCATATTCGGTACAAATATAGAGTTACGTATTACTATTTTAGCTTTTTTTAAATATAATTTTACTTCTGAGAATTAATCCTGCTCTACCGACAACCTGCTTACCCTTATTTATGCGCCTATCTAACTCCCCATCTATTTTCCCGTCGTTAGTGAATAGACTACCTAGATATGGCGTATTCTTTTACAAATCGAACAGAGAATTGACCGACCCATTTTTGATTGAGGTAATACTTTTTTTACGGGTTCGTTATCGAAAAAGAGAAGATACGTATTTGAGGATTTTTTTTTCGCAATTTTTTGGGAAATAGGAAGGGTTGAAAAATTCAGAATTTGAGTGAAGACTATTTTTTTTTTAAATGCATAACTCCTGTTGTATTTAAGCTAGAGACCTTTTTTTTAATTTGAAAGGTAAAAGAACGAGCTTTAATAAAAAAATCATCTCAAAACTATTATTAACAAATTAAAATTGTTATAAACAATTGAAAATTTTAATCGATTTTTAACTAGTTTGACCCCCATGAATTAAGTTCTTAGTATTTTTATCGTATTCTACGTCAAATTTCCGATCGAAAACGATTTTTTCCGAAATGGTGAAATTATTATTACTATCGAAAGAAATTTAATGTACCTAGCGCTGTCGAGCGCGGTACCTCACACCGGCGCGCGGATCGCATTGCACGGCCGATTTTCTACTTTGATATCGTTTTTCTCTTAAATATGAATGATTATTATATATTTCCAATTAAATAATCTTATTTCTTAGAGAAGATAACTTTATTAAAAATTCAAGAAATAAATAAATAATAAGAAGTAAAAGAAAAACATCAGTATTGAATATGTAATTATTACTTTATTAAGATTTCGGTAGGTTGGCTTAGTGAATAAGTACCTGTTTCAGTTTTATGTTATACAGTATTTACATTCTTCAAATTTTAACATTTCTTATTTACAAATTTTTACAATATTTTTCTTTTCATACAAGGAAAATTGCTTTGCCTCCAATTCTTGAAGAGAAACTGGAATCATACAATGATATTTTAAAGTCCCCTTTATCGTTATAGCTTTTTGAAAGCGTGCTGACAACCTCTTTTCTTCTTCTTCGTACTCAGCATTTGTCGAATAACGACATGTTATGTTTGGTAGAGCTTCTGTCGCCCAGGTAAATAATTCTCTAGGTGTACGAATAGGATTATTTACTCTTTGCAGACTAGCTCTAGCAGCAAGTCTTTTTAGAGTGCCACCAATTCCATCACATGGTCCTTTTCCATGCGAAGTAGGAAAAAAGTGCCACTCAGCTGCTATTTTAAAATCTTGTTCGTGATGAGTAAGATTAATAAAATTTTTTTTGTTCTTGTATTGCCCACTGGCACCGTCGGAAAAATAAATTATTTTGGTAATCCCCGGTAAATTTGATTTTATGTAGTCTACTAACTGTCTTTGAAAGAGATGAACGGCAATAGTATCGTGGCGTAAACATTCGGACATAGACACAAAACTTTTGAGTTTCAATTCATTGTTATCATCTTTGCAATATATCGCAAATGGATGTATTGTCACTTGATCATTATTCCAGTGAATACCTTGAACGGAATTTTGAATTATGAACGCATAATTCTCAGAAAAATCACAAATGACAATACATTCATTTTTCATTATTATTAATTTTTTTCATTTAAAAATTCTCTTTGTTTATTTGCTAAAAATGAATGAAGTGATAATTTAGTGAAACCGTTACTTAAACTTTGTAAGAATTCATCGACAGTAGATATTAGGGTTTGTAATGTAGTTCTTTCGGTAGTGATCCACTGTTTGTACTTAATATTTTAAATTAATTTTTCTTCAAAATTCTGTTCCAATTGATCAATAACATTCTTTACACCCGGACATTGATCACATAATCCTAGAGAACAGTTAGTAGACTTTACATCACATACCATACGATCTAAACAATCACGATAATTTATTATAGGTCGCGTCGAATCATCAGTAATTGATTTTAAATTGGCTCCGTCAATTAATAATTTAACATTTTCATGTATTGTGCAGACACAAACTGAGTGAGTACCACTAGATCCTGCTAACACACAGTGTTTAGGTCGTAGACTAGCAAATTTTGAGAAACTGCATTTCATTTCTGGGTGCTTAATTTTAAAAATTTTATGCAATTCTTTCAAATTATTTGAAAGAAGCCGTTTCTGCATTTGAATTCTTTTTCCATCCATTTCAATAGAGACGTAATCTTTTTGGCCCGGCATTATTTGAGTATAATCATCAGACTGATAAAAGGTAATTATAGTGTTAACGACATCTGCTGTTAAAGATGGATGGGTTTTAGGACTTGGATCACTTCATATCCCTTTCTCTCGAGCAATTTTTTTTGCAACACTTATCATGTGATGAGTAGCGGAAGGGAAATGAAGTGATATTATTTTATAAGACCACTGTCTGAAAATCGTTAGAATTTTTATTTTATGCGTGCGGTCTTGCGAGGTATTATAACTTTCTTGCAAAGTTCTTAAAATTGAGACATCATCATCATCATCATTGTCAATGTCATCTGGACCATCGTTAGTTACGTTAAATACTTTTTTCTTAAGCACTTCAGTAATTTTTTTAAACTTTTCTTCAGAATACCTTTTTTGCGTCAATTTCTTTTTCTTAATCGGTGAAGATCCTAAGATACTTAATCCTTTGTTTAAATTTTCAATCCGATCATTTAATATCGCTCTGCTTGTTTCACCCGACTGCCCGGAAGTTTCTCCACTGGCAACCTCGCTGACAACTTTATCATCTGCAGATGACTCTTCAGTGCATGATTCCCCAGTGGTTTCCGTCTGCAAAAAATACAATAGGAATATTCAATTGAAAAATATAATTTTAAAAAAAACTAAAGTTTCAACTGGATTGGTTAAATATTCAGCAACAAAATTTAATTTTCATCCAAAGAAAAATCGAATTTTCAACTAAATAGCTCATTTTTCACCCAACGAGATGAATTTTCAATAAAAATGATAAACCTTCAACCAAAAAAAAAATTATTTTTTAACAAAAGAGTTTAACTTTCAACCAAGTAATTAAAGTTTAATTCCCAAGAAAATGAATTCTGAACGAAAGATGTAGTAATTGATATTTCAACAAAAAATGACTTTAATTTTTTATCAAAAACAATTAAATTCAATAAAAAAAATACGTCTTTTCAACATGAGTTGTAATTTGAGCTAAGAAAAATTTTTCAGTCAAGAGAGAGCAAAAATTGCAAACAAACTCTTGAATCTTCAGGCAGAAAGATGAATTTTCAACCAAAACGATTAATTTTCTGAAAATTCCCTGACAATTCCAGCTTTCCAGGTAGAGTAGACTAATATTACGTAATTACACGTCACATAAAAACATTCATATATTATATGTATACTATACCATTTCAACTTGATAATTTGTGATCTCGTCCTTTTTTCTTCGATTCTGCTTTTAATAAGTATGAGACAGGAAGTACAAATTTTCTGTTGCAATGATTCCTTCGTTACAGATAAATTTAGTGCTTGTAGCTGCGTTTCATTCACTCTTCGCAAATCTGATGCCCCTTTTTTTCGATGACTAAGTTTTTTAAAAGGATTGAAACATATGTCTCGACGAATGTTCGTTCCTTGTAATTTTTTTGATACTTTTTTAGGCATCTTTATATAATTCTCGTCAAGTTCTTGACATCAGGATCTTCCTCTAGTTCAAACACAGAGCGGAGAAGTCGCAGATCCGAGAACTCGTCCTTTAGCACAGACACTATATAACACTAACTTGTGGTACTTGGTAAATTTTGAATTTTGAAAGAGCGGACTTTTCAAATCGAAAGTCAAGTCAAATCTGACCTGTCAAACTCTGAGTCAGCCGTTGCTGCTCCTCCGCATCGCAAGGCCTGTTCGAGTGGTGGATGATGAACCACCCCCGTTTGACCAATAGTAGTTCTTAAAATTTTTCTATGTTCGTGAGTCACGCCCTTTTGCTTGCAGGAGAGGGAGTATCGAGAAGAAAGAGTTTTTCAGGATTTTCGAAACCTTGGTAATACATATCTTCGTTGGTAATACCAACCGTAATACTCAAGGTCTCAAGGCCCTTGGGATAAATGACATGGACTAACCCAGCATTAGCGACCGTCACCGTCATTTAAGATGTTGTATATCAATTTAGGGAAAGCTACCTAAAATATACAAAGAAAACTCAAAAGCAAAGTAGAGACCGTTTTCTATTTGTAGGACTTCTAAATCATCTTCATTACCTGAGAACGTTTGGGTTTGGAAGTTTACACGGTTTAAGGATTTCTTGGCTCGAAGCTCTCGGGTTTACAATTTCGCAGATAATGCCTTGGAAATAACCATTTCAATTTCCTTTACTTACTCCGTAGGTATTTTCTAATTATTTCTCAGACACACCGTGGGAAGAACGATTTTCCTTATCACAAATCTTATTCTAAAGACTCCTTATCTGCCGTTTAATTTAAATTTAAATTCAATTTCTATGTATATTTTAAAATAAGCGTAACTAAGCATAATTAAGCAAAATAAGCATAACGTATCGAAATCCTAATAAAGTAATCTACATTTTCAATACTGATGTTTTTCTTTTACTTCTTATTATTTATTTATTTCTTGAATTTTTAATAAAGTTATCTTGTCTAAGAAATAAGATTATTTAATTGGAAATATATAATAATCATTCATATTTAAGAGAAAAACGATATCAAAGTAGTAAATCGGCCGTTCAATGTGGTCCGCGCGCCGGTGTGAGGAACAGCGCTCGACAGCGCTAGATACATTAAATTTTTTCCGATAGTAATAATAATTTCACCATTTTGGAAAAAATCGTTTTCGATCGAAAATTTGACGTAGAATACGATAAAAATACTAAGAACTTAATTCATGGGGTCAAACTAGTTAAAAATCGATTTGAAATTCTTAATTGTTTATAACAATTTTAATTTGTTAATAGTATTTTCGAGATGATCTTTTTATTAAAGCTCGTTCTTTTACCTTTCAAATTTAAAAAAAAATGTCTCTAGCTTAAATACAACAGGAGTTATGCATTTTTAAAAAAATAGTCTTCACTCAAATTCTGAATTTTTCAACCCTTCCTATTTCCCAAAAAATTGAGAAAAAAAATCCTCAAATACGTATCTTCTCTTTTTCGATAATGAACCCGTAAAAAAAGTATTAGCTCAATCAAAAATGGGTCGGTCAATTTTCGTCCAAATCTGTACGATTTGTAAAAGAATGTCCCATATGCGTACTTGTCAACTTGTTCCAATCTCTCATCATTTAGGACAATGTTGCATATTGTTTTCTCACTTTTTCCCTCAAACACCATGATTTTCGTTTTATTCACGTTAATTTTGAGGCTCATGTTCTTCATGCTTGTATTAAGTTTATTCAACATTCTTTGCAAGTCCTCGACTGATTCTGCCAAAACAATCTTGTCAGCTGCGAAAGCTAACCCACGTACCTTGACTATTTCGAGATCTACACCTTCTTCGTCGAAGAGGGGAGTTCTTAGACACTTATCCATGAATATGATAAATAGCCACGATGACATCACGCATCCTTGTTTCACGCCTTGCATAATATCGAACCGATCACTCAGTTTCCCATTTACCCTTACACTCGCTTTACTACCTGTATATATTGTTTTTATTGCTTGTAGGAGCCCTCCATTTACGCCGTACTCTTTAAGGACTTCCCAAAGTTTACTTCTATTTACGTTGTCAAATGCTTTTTCTAGGTCAATAAATGCACCGAAAACTTTCTTTTCTACTCTCAAGCTTTTTTCTGTGATCTGTCTTAGACTAAATATATGATCTGTACATGATCTTCCTTGCATAAATCCACTTTGGACTTCCCATATCTTTTCTTTTGTGATTTCCATTACCCTACGAATAAGTATTGTTGAGTATATTTTACTTACGGCACTTAGTAGGCTGATACCTCTGTAATGACTGCAGTTGTTTTTATCTCCCTTTCTTTTGTATATTGGTACGATAATCGCTTTTCTCCAATCGTCTGGGACCTCTCCCGTCTCGATACATAAATTTATTAATTCGCACAACCTGTGAGGTATGTACTCGCCACCGTATTTAAGCATTTCAGCGCTAATATTGTCTATACCCGCAGCCTTACCGTTTTTCAAGTTCCTAATTATATCTCTGACCTCAATGACACAGACTTTTTCAATTGGGTTTTCTAATGCATTATGTTCTATGTCGCAGTACTACGTCGATACTTACTAGGATGTCTTAGGGTTGAATGTGAATCTGTTGTATCTTTCTGATAAAGTCAAAAGAGTTTTATACGTGCGTGACAGAATTTCCTGTGAAAGGATTTAGTTTTTTGGCGAGAAAGCGTGCTAGGTTGTAAGTTGGTGAGTTTATTGCGCTGACGATCGGTCTGAGTGGAATGTTGTTTTTGTGAATTTTTGGGAGTCCTTAAAGTTTTGGAGAGATGGAATTACTAGGTATTAATTTAGATATTGTTTCGCTGTCAAGTTTTGAGTCTTTTAGAAGGGTTTTTGTTTTTCTGACTATTGTTTTTGTGGGGTCTTTTTTAAGTTTTTTATATGTATCGTCAGTTAGAAGGTCCATGATTTTGTTGTTATAGTCTTCTTTATTCATTATGACTATTGTGTTGCCTTTTTCTGTGGGTGATATTTAATAATAATAATTGAAAAAGGTTTACTTATATAAGGTAGTTTATGAACTCTGAATTGAGATATAAGCTTGAAAGTAGTCATACCCCTTAGTAACGGGTTTTTGAAAAGTTTTTCTCTCTGACAGTTGATCTCCGGTCCTCAGCGTGAAGACTATATGTTGTGTTCAGAGTGTGATCATAAATACAAAATAAAGTTTTTCCATCTCTTGAACTTAGTGAGTGCTTTATTCTTTTCTCGTATTATCGGAGTTTTCTTCTCATCGTAGAAGTTCAAAGCCCATTGGTGCGATTTTCCCAGCGGAGTGATCGAAGATTCTACCTGGGATGTTGTTTATACTAGATCTTCTTTTATAATTTTTTTATATATTGAAAATATTTGTTGTCTCGCTGCCTCAGTGCAAGGTAACTTCGTTTACTATGCCGTAGTTGCGAAGGCGGAATTCTGGAGCTTTTCCGGAGCTCCGGATTTAGCTTCACAAAGAGGTTGCGTATCAGGGTCTACAGACCATTCAGAACCTCCCCAAAAATCGTCCGGTTCGCGTCACCCTCCGCTTCCGCGATTTAGTGAATCTTTTCATTCTTTCTTAACTATGTAAAAGTAACTTGACATTTCCAACACAATTAACTACCGATCAATAACTTGCCTTAACACGCTGTATAAGATCTTGATAGCTATCCTGAACGACAGGATTATTTGGAGAATTCGGCCTCTGTGGATAGAGATGTACGAGCAACGTGATTCGAAAAAAGTGTAGCAGGTTGCCGAGAGAACCTGCTATCTAATAAGTGCGTCTGCAAAGACACAGCAGTCAACCAGCGCTACATGACGACGGCTTGGACTGACTGCCGGAAAGCTTTCTATTGAACTTCTCATAGATTTATCGTCTGTCTCTTCGATAGCTTGAAGGTTCATCCGCACAAAGTTAGATCCATAGAGAGATTGGTACACCTTTGGAAAACTAGATTCAATATCTCATCTGCAAATTAGCTTAAGACAACGAACAGCGTCACCTTCCAGAGAAGCGTCTTTCAGGGCGACACCATGAACCCTCTCCACTTGTACCGCGATTATACATCCCACACCGTCAAGGCCGGCGAAAACCTCTAAATCTACAATATCTTGATAACCGAATTATCCTGTGTTCAATTTACATCGTCGCAAATGGAAGAGATCTTCTCTTGAAAAGGGTACGGGAACACGAGATGGTTGGCAAAGGAGCATTCCTTTACAAAGCTGTGGAGCAGACGGCAGAGACCCTTAGCCTGAATCTTAACATCAGAAGTGAACAGAGTGCATTACACCATATAGATGTCTCACTCCTAAAAGCCTAAGTAAAGAAAGCAGGGGTCGAAAAATTCCGTCAACAGCTCCTCGATAAGAAAATGCACGGGAACCTTCATAGATTTAGCATACCGTAGCCGCATTTTACGCTAAGAAGATCCTAGTGATAGGTGCAGAGTGTGTTGACCGCGGCCCTGCCCTGCCGAACGCTGCGAGGGAGATAGAGTCAATTGTCCAGAACAAGAACTACGATTTTCGGACAGCAATATCCATTTCACACTCACGGCCTGACATCTTCAGGGGTGTATAACCGTCGCAACTCCCTTATAAGGACTCAATACAACGATCCAGCAAAGCAATAGTGATGAGTGTGCTATTGTATAGAGTAGAGGTGTGGGGGTGGAAGGAAAGTGAAGAGGTAAATAGAGCGCAGGAGAGGTATGTAAAGTGGACCCTGGGGTTGGCAAGGAACACGCCTAAGTATATTGTCAGGAGGGAGACGGGGAGAACGAGTGTAGGGATTCTAGCAGGGAGCAGGGCGTGTAAATATGAGAAGAAATCTTTGGAAGAGGGGGGAAGTAGGCTGGTTAGGGAGTGTTGGTGGGAGATGGAGAACAGGAGAGGGGGTGGGAAGATGGAGGCTGAGAGGGAAAGGTATTTTATAATGAATGGACTGCAGATGGATCAAGTGAGAAGGATGCGCGAGGAAGGAAGGAAAGGAGGTTTATGACTTGGTTAACCCTTAAATGACACTGGGGGTCCAAAAGACCCCAGACCTTTTTTAAGGTTCCATGAAAAGTCGATAAATTGTTTTGTTTTTTTCAATAATTTTTTTCGCCATTAACAAATGAAAATCCTGCAACTATGTGACATTATTACAATTTAAAAAGGTTTGAAATATATGGAAAAAAAATCTTCAGATAGAAATGTTAATAACTTTCAGAATTATTGCATGTTTTCCGAGCTGGGGTCCAACGGCCCCCATGTGTCATCTACGTGATTATTTGGAGGTGTGTCATTTAAGGGTTAAGCAAAACGGCATGGGGAGAGTGTCAAGGTTTAACGGGAACTATGTGTGGATTATGCCAAGGGCAAGAGCGCAATATTTATGTGAGAAAGGGGAGAAAGGAAGTCAGGAGCTTATAGCGAGGATGAGGTGTGGGTGCATGGAGGGTTTCCATAGGTTCAGGCTCTCGCGGAAGAAGAGGATATGTGAACTGTGTGGAAAGGGGGATGCAAGAGTGGAGCACTGGTTGGAGGAATGCGTGGAGGTGGAAAGAAGTGAAATAAGTATGGAGGTATTGTTGCATGAAAAGGGGGGAAAAAGGGCAGTAGCATGGGAGAAGGGAGTGTTGGGTAAGATGGAGATGAAGAGAAGGAAAGAGGAAGAGGAATGGAGACGGAAAGATTGAAAATAGGAGAGAAAGTAGATATAAGTAACATGTAAATATTGTAAATAGTAAATAAGTAGTAGGTATTAGAGCGAAAACAGAGGTTGGCAAGCGAGGCAATGCGAAAAAGTAGGGACATGCGAGCGAGGCGTGGCGAAGCGAGGAAGGCAAGGCGATAAGAGCGTGCGGCTTAGATATAAGGAATGGATGGATGTTACTTTTTAAGGGTTAATTTTAAGAAAATTCTGTAAGAATGGAAGTGTAAGCAAGTCAATTTATTAAGGCCGGCAGGCTGAAAAATAATCGTTTATCTATCTACAACGATCCGGCTAACTAAGCCTTGTGCACCCTGAGTACACTGAGCGGGCCAAGGAGATCGCTTTCTGCATTTTCTTCTCAAGTGTCTCAGCATTTCTGTGAAGCGCAGAAATGCTTTTCAAGTTATGAAACAGTAAAAGCTTGGCACCTCCAAGAGCAGCGATCAGGGTGGCCACAGGATGAGGGATTTTAATTTCCCGGTTTTCCCGGGTACATTTCGAAAATTTTCCCGGTTTTTTTAGTAACGGTTCTGACGTGTTTTTGGGATTTTCCTGCAAAATTCTTCATAATTTTTAGCAAATAAACTAATTTGGAAAAATTTAATCGTTTTAAACAAGGACAAAATGAAGATTTTTCGAAGAATCCGTCCAACAAAATTCGAATGTGTTTCGTAAAATTCTATTCTTTCAATGTGTTATGGCTTTCAGTACGTGAGTACACATACACGTAATTACGCTGTGTAACTGCACTGAAAAAGGCAAATTATCATAACCAAACAGTTTAACTTATTTATTCAGTCTCAACGTAGAAAATGAAAAAGTACATGTTTGTACTCAAAATAATAATATCTTTCACCACTACTGTTGCATAGAAGCCAATCACTACGCAATGATCACAAAGAAATTGGCTCGCTGCCACTTGCTGCCTGCTCGAATTATCCCTATAATAGAGTCTTCATTTTTTCCCCCGGAGTTTGAACGAAATTCCCGGTTATTTCCCGGTTTTTTCCCGGTTGTTCCGAATTCCCGGCTTTTTCCCAGTTTTCACGGTTCTGTGACCACCCTGACCGATGATCAGGACGACTAGCTTAAGGGGTTTTTTTTTGATGGAAAGAAAGGGAATACAATTATAATGATTTGGGAAGTTACTATTTATATATTGAATTAAAAAATTACAAATTTCCAATAAAAAATGTTACAAAATGGCTGCACTTGAGACATTTCCGTAATGTGTGTTTTCTTGGAGGAGCTGCGCGGCACGCAGCACACAGGGTGCAAAATTTAATCTGGATCAAAATAAAAAATGTTTTCCTGATCTACATTAGAATAGCTAGAGAAATACGTAGGGGATTTTTAAAATATTGATTTTTGTGTGATTGGCAAGCATTTGAAAAAAAAAAAACTAATTTTTCGACCAAAAAAACGGCACTTAATAGTGTATAACAATTTTTTAAATTAATTTATCGAAAATCCCCTACGTGGTTTTTCTTTGAAATGTTATTATAAAGATGTAGGAAACAACCCGATTAAAAATATTAAAAATTGTTTGAGTTATGCTGCGTGTCGATTTCAAAAAACGTGTTTTGAGACAAATGCGCTCAAAGTCCGTTTTACACGTGCACCTAAGCTGTACTAACGTGATTTGCTGACGTGTACTAAAGCATTTCTAACTGAAAATGCTTATAACGGAAGCGTGCGGCGACATTTATTAGCGCCATAGAACTCTTAAAAATTGATGGGTACGAAAATAGGCAGTAGTAATAGTAGTAATAATAGTAGTAATAGACGCAGGTAGTCGCTGCGGAGCGGCCCAGCATGCTCGGCAAAAAGGCTCGAAATTTCAATGAAATCGATTTCGAACACGTATAAAACCTTCTGTCATTTATTCTACAAGGTTCAAAGAATTTTTTAAGCTAATAAAAAAAAAAGATTTTTTAAATTTCTACAGTGGTGTTACTCCTTCATAGAATATTCTTGGTATAACCGTCGAAACTCCCTTATATGGTCTTATCATATCTCCCTTATTACCTCTTGCTCTTCATTCTCCTTGACTGTGATGTTCTTGTCGGCTGGTGCTGAAAAATCGATAAAGAACGAAGTCAAGGAGAACTATGGCAGGCCTCGAGTTCGCGACTAAAACAACTGTCGAGATTATTCAGATCCAGTATACTCGGCACTTCTGATTTTCGACAATTGTCTCTATTTCGCTGGGAGCGTGGGGCGTCGTTCCCGCGTTTGTTGACCAACTGGATAGTATATGTCCTAGGTGCTCGGAGTGTGCATAACACGCTCTGCAACTATCATCGGGAATTTTCTTGGTCCTTCGTCTGTGAAACCACTTCAAATGACTAGATGAGTAGTACCAGGACGTCAAGAATGTTCGTTGCAGATACTTTGTTTTTCGTCGACAGTTCGGCAGACCAGATCAGTCGAATAAGGCCTTTGTATCTGCATCGGAAGGCATCCTTGATAGATATTACGTCCTGAATACAGCTTTCTGGCACGTCCAGGTATGGCTTGGCCAAAGTTGTCGTATAGCACTTATCGACGAGCTCAGGATCCTCGGAAATTCCAACAAGTCGTCCTCGCTTCAAATGAATCTTGGCGCATTTTTCTAACGCAAACTCCATTTCAATATCCCGAGTGTACTCCTCGCCAATCCTTAGAGCCAAATTCAGGTGCTCTGCATTTCTAGCATAGATCTTGAGATTATCCATATAAAATACATGAGTGACCTTATGATTTTGATATTCAGGTTTGCCGCAAAAGTACCCTGGAGAATCGCGAAGTGCGAGAGATAGTGGCAATACTGCGAGGCAAAGGAAGAGAGGGCTCATGGTGTTGACAAACAGACAGATGATAAGTCTACGAGACGTTGAATAGAAAGCTTTCCGGTAGTCAATCCAGACCATTGATACGCAGCGCTGGTAGAATGCTGCGTCTTTGCAAACGCACCTGTCAATTAGCAGGTTCTCTCGGCAGCCTGCTATACATTTTTCGAGCCACGTTGTTCGTATATCTCTCTCCACAAATACCTAATTCTACGAACAATCCTGTCGTTGAGGATAGATATAAAGATCTTATACAGCATGCTTAGGCCATTTATTGGCCTATAGTTCCCTGGGTTGGACAAGTCGCCTTTCTTCAGTAGAAGTACAGTGCATTCTAACACCAGCCACTGCGAAATAGGCGTCTCCTACTTTGAATATGAGGTAATGATGACGGCCAGATGTTGGTGTGAAGAAGTAAACCTCTTCCAACAGAATTTCTTTTAGAGATCAAAACGAAGTGCCTCAATCGCTGCTGCACTGATAAAGTGTCAAAACAAACAGCAAGGTTCTTTCCTTAAAAGTTAATCACTTCCCTATCAGGGAGTATTAGAGAGTAGAGGCTCCCATAGGAGCGCCATGTACTTTTCCGTGCGCGATTTCAAGTACTCCTTGAAGCTTGGGCAAGAAATAAATTCTATATGTATATAACAATACATATGCATACGAAAATTGGATCAGATCAAATAACAATATAATAGTTTGTCTCCCAGTGCTATTGTTGCGTATACGCTCACCTTCCACTCTATCTAATACTCTCTGTTGCATATGCTTCCATACCTACCTCCTAATCTTTAGCTTTCTTCTTTTTTATTTCACTGAAATAAAAAAAAATGTTCTCGGCTCAGGAAATATTCCGTTCTGCGATGCAGCAGTTCAATTCTGGTCATTAATTCGAAGTCTTTCGAAAAATTTGTTCAGTACTTTAATGTAATGATGTTGATTAAATATCTTTATCAGTTGTTCATTTCTGGATTCTTGAGGTTTTTCGACGAGATGTTACAGCACACGTACGTTAGACCACTCGTTAAATGACACTATAAATGTAGAAATACCGTTTAGACTTTTGGCATTAAAAAAAGCATCGTTCAAGATAAACAGTCGTAAATTTCTTTACATCCTGATGTCCTTTATTCCCGACTGATAAGAGCAGTCTCGTCATTTTTTGCCCGTACTCGTATTCATTTTGATGTATCAGGTTACAGAATGACTTTCTTATTCAATATGAAACTACAAAAATTATAAATATTGCCAATTTTTTGAAAATCTGAATATCGCCAAGATTATCTAGAAATTCTAGAATTGCTGTAGTTTAACTATAGGCTCGCGGTATAAAATGTAATGTTAAGGGAGTATCAATAACGAATATCTATTATGTAACCAAACTTCCTTGAAGAAATTGTGTTTGGCACACTTGGATCTTTGCGTTTTAACTATGGGTCGACGAGAATCTAGATTGATCATGGATAATGGAAGTAGTGAATTTGGAGACGAACGTGGAACGCCCAGAGGACAGAAATAAGTGTAGGGCATGGTCCTTAACTCCTGTGGATCATGACTATATTTTATAAACTTTAAAAACGTAAATATTTTCCCATTCTAAAGAATAATTGAAACTGACTTCAGTTGCGTTATCAATAAACTGAAGAACATGACGGACGCTTTCTGTTTCTATTCATAAATGTAATTTCGGTATGCATTAACGTAACGTTATTACTTTATAAATATATCTGTAATCTTGAAATACCTTACAATATTGTTGGCTGAAACCCTTAATTTTGATGTAAAAAAGACCCTTGGTTTTCTGCTTCCTCTATGGAGGCAAACGCATACAAATTTCTGAGAAAAAATGTAAAAGAATAATTTTTTTTTAATTAGCTGGGATCAGAATTTCCAAGTCTGAAAAGTACGATTTTTCGACAAAACTTTTCGAAACATTGGCGGGCTATAAATCAGTAACTATTAAAGTTGGAAAAGTACATTCTTGCACATTCACGAGACCAATTCTCTACACATGCGCTTTGATTGCGGTAACTGCACCTTAAGTGCACTTAAGTGCCAGGCTCAGGAGTTTAACGCGCGTACACTAAAGTAGTGATGCGTGCGCAGTACGATCTACTATTTCATTCTCCTGTAAGAAGCATGCGAGTGAGACACATCGATATAAAAAATATCGATACTGCAATTTCTACATTTCGAATTTTTGCATAAAGTACACACGAAATGAACTATTTCCAAAAACGGAAAACTATTCTTTTGCACCTTTCTTCAGAAGCATATAAGGTTTTGGCTCCATGCCGAAAGCAAAAAACCCAGGGCCTTTTTTACATTCAAATTAAGAGTTTAGGCCAATAATATTGTGCTAACTAGCTATTTCCATCTATTATTATTTATGAGAAGTTGTAGGCTTTGGAAGCTACAACCATGTTTCCATACATCCAAGACAGCCGATTATGAGAACTACAAGGTTGACTTTATCACCTTGGTACAGTCTGCTCAGCTCAAAAAGAAGTGCTTGATATTTCGCCCATTTTTCTTACCCCTTTGCCGAGATATTACCATCGGCTGGTGCCAAGAATTAAATCACGTAAATGATCTTGTTATTCAGACCTTGGAGGGCAATATCAGGCTTTGTAGCACTGACACGTTGAGTGGCGGAGAATGAGAAATTCCAGTAGATCTTACACTGATAATTCTCCACGGCGGACTCGAGTTACCCCTGGGCGTATGGCTGGACGGGAAATACATCAACACCATAGAAGTGCCTAAGATGGTAATATAGGCAGATTTTTAGATTGATCTAGAATTCCGTGTTGTTTAATGAAATGATACGCTCGTTCCACAACACTGCTCAGATCCAGGTCGCTGATCAATCTCTTTAGCGATCACCCCCGGCGAAGTGTTTCACAAAATCATCATGTAAAGCTCTCCATTCGGGCCCATTATTATCCAAGGTCTTTTGTTTCAGGCGTCATTCACTCCACTGACACTCTTCACCATTTATTTCTTATAAACTATTTGTCGCCACACTTTTCTGTCCTGACGTACCTCTTTAGCTTCCTTCACGTCCATGCATTTCCTCATGCAAACTCTTGCGTTTCGATGGCTTTTTATATTTGTTCGTATCAGGTTCTCACTTACACATTCCAACCACTCTTTCCTCGGTCTGCCTCTGGTTACGCTACCATTTACCTTATCACGATATACTTGTTTCGTCAGTCGTTCATCTTTCATTCTCTCAACATGCTCAAACCATCTCAACAATTTTACTTTACAATCTTTACAATTTTACTCTTAGCCTTTTCCAGGTTTCGCTACCGTACAGCACAGTGGGTGTAAGTATAGAATTAAGTGGAATGGAAGCTTCTAATGTGTCCCCTAAGGGTTTACATTTTTCTTGCATCTCTTCCCTATTCCTTTACACACACCCCACACACTTACTTGGTTGTGGGAGGGGGACCTACAGTTTAAGGTGGGTTCCGAACCACCAAGAGCAACAGCCTTAAGTACTTAGAGAACCTTTTTCTCTAGAGGTACCGGTCCCACGACTCTCCGGAGATGAACAACTCCTTTGCTAGGCAAGAGTTCACCGCATGGGCCACCGAGGCTCTTCCAGAGTACGAAGCGAGAATCGAACCCGCAAGCCGACGGAGTGGGTCCAAAGCCTATGCCTCAACCCCCACGACCATCGTCCCACTCTAGTATGGAATTATATATCGCTATTTTAGCTTTGCCTGATATATTTTTACCTCTGACAATAGATCCTGTTCTACCGATAACCTTTTTACCCTCGTTTATACGCCTATCTATATCTCCATCTATCTTTCCGTCATTAGTGAATAAACTACCAAGATATACGTACTTATCAACTTGTTCTATTCTTTCATTGTTTAGGGCAATGTTGCATATTGTTTTCTCACCCTTTCTAAAACTACGTAATACCTAGTGATTGGACTACTAATATTTCGTTTCGTTTCTTTCATATCCCTGCTTAATGTAATGCAAACAATTCCAACCTGCATATTTTGTTGGGGCTGTCCACCTCCCATCTGAGTACCCACTTGTCCCATTTGTCCAGGTCCCATTTGCACCATTTGCGGATTCATATTTCCTTGATTAATCTGATTAATCTGCGTCAGAAGAGCATTATTCTGCATTCCCTGCATTTGGCCCATATGGCCTACTCCTCCCGTTTGCCCCGGCATCATCCCCATCCCTTGCATTTTATTTTGCATGCTGGCCATATTCACCCCATGTCCGGGTCTTTGATTCAAACTTTGAAGAACTGGAAATCGATACTGTTTTTTATTTTCAAAAAGAGGCTTGACATTGATGTTTCAATCCCCTTTTTATGTTCGGAATCCGGATATATTATATCACGAAAACTCAAGAAATATAAATGCAAAACCTAAATTCATTGTTAATATTATGATATTATACTACTTTCTTGATTTAAATAGCTCAGTTTTTGCTGTTGCAAAAAATATTATGCAATCACTTCAACATGCTACAAAAATAAAAAGTAGATTGGAGTAAATATGTCAGTAATCCTCTTAAATGTGAATGAAAATCAATAATTGAACATTATTTTCAATATTATATTAAGTCGCAGGCTTATCCCAAGGTTCTAAAGTGTGGGGTGTAATTAAAACTAATTTAAAAGTTACTATACTCTGTTCACCGAGAGAACGAATTTGGTCGCGCAAGTTTTTATGAGAGAAGGCGTCGACCATTTTTTTTTCGTTCGGTCGACAGCCAGTCGCTGTTAAATGAGAACACAATTCTTTTCAAATAGACTGGCCCAAGTGTTTTCCTAAATTTTGTATAGCCTCACTGAGGGCCAGATGAGCGTACCGAACGTGACAGTTGCAATAGGCCATAAATATTAAGGGACTTTCCAGCCAAACACTTACGCCTACGATTCCCCTTCTTCGACATAATGCGCGCAGAGAACGAAATTTCATCGTTTCAGAAATTTGTTCTCTCTGCGAACAGAGTATAACTATTTGGCCTTACGAATCTTTTATAAGAATATGTAAATTTAACCCTTTAAAATAAAAAATGAAAATTCCAATATCTTTTATTTATAATTTTGTGTGAATATTGTTTTTGATGTTTATTAAATAAAATACTGACGATTAGTAGCTGAATTTGTGTTAGGTTGAGAAACCATTCCCTGGGGATTTGGACCTGAATTGGAAATTCCCATCATCAGATTATTTCCAGTTCCTTGTCTTGCCAAAGTTTGCAACGCACCAATTGGATCAGACATGCCTGGACCTCCACCTCCACCTCCACCTGGTGTCATTCCCCCGCCTTGTTTTTTCGAATCTATCAACAGATATCTTTTTATTTTACCAAATTCGAAACACATGAAAACTAACATTTTAATTATCTCGATATTTACTCATTTCTCTCACGTGAAGTATCAGTCTCGCGACAAAGCCCAAATATTCCTCCTAAAAAAAATACGAAATTAGTTACTGTTTCACTGTTGAAATTAAAAATAAAATCACTGTATGAAGTAAGTATGAAAAAGAAAAATATTTTTGCACTTGGATAGAAATATAATAAAAAATTTAGTTACACTTAAAATTGTTTTGAGAATATTATATCTTTATATAGAACAAACTAATCCACAGAAGCGATTTTCATGTCCATAAAAAAATATCAACCTTGCTTTTTGCTTTCAGGAATACGTGAGTCTCCATGTCAGCACTGTTCTTCGCGGTTGGCATTCCGGCTTTTTGAATAGCCTCTTCTCTACAAAGAAAATCAATATGCATTAATTACACTATTTAACAAGGCGAATTACTTTTGAAGAATGAGGTTGTCCTTTATAAATACTTTATCGAGTAAATAGGGGTTAAACCCTTAAAAAATCAATTTTTCTTAACATTCTTAGAAAAATTCGTAGCGCAACAACCTGACGTACTAGACACTTCAAAAGCGGTTTAAAATTAGGTTCAATCCCTGTGACTTGAAACTATGTCGATAATTGAAGGGCGGAAGTACAGAATTAGATAATCAACATTTTTTCGAAAACGGTTTTATTGCATAAAAAATGATTACAAATTAAATACACGTTATGATAAAACTAAAATTTATTTAAATTCCCATTTCTTAACTTATGTTAGTAATAAAAAAAAATCTTTGATTTATATTTTAGCAAAGTACTGCAGCTTAGTATCTAATAATTTTTGTTCTTCCTATTAACATCGATATTTCTCGAAATTGTTGTCGTTGATTGCAAAGAAAAAAAAGATTTCTTCTTTTTATAGGCTTTTCAGCGAAAAATTGTCTGTCAGTGCGATACCGTCACAGTAAATTTTTAGTTTCTCGAACCCGAATCATTTTTTTGTATTTGTTGTTGTTTTCAAGAAAAATCTGAAAATTCGATTTTATGAAAAAAAATTCTCCTGCCCACCAAAGTTATTTAGCCCGCATTAAACTCACAAGGTATTTTCCTTATGATAGTACAAATGCAACAAAAAATTGGCAAAAAATATAAGTGTGGGTTTTTTGAGAAAATCGACTTATAACATTTTCAGAAAAACTGCCGCCATTTGGTTAATTTTGAAAAACAAAGCCAAAAATTCAAATACGCATAACTCTGTAAAAAAACTTTTGTTCACAAATCGCAAAAATACATATCACCTAATTTCCTCTAAAAAACAACATATTATGTCCCCGAGAGATTCTGCAACTTCAAGTGTAGAACCTGCCTGATTTGAAATAGATTCGGTCTAATATAATCGTTCAATAGAACTTTACAGGCATCAATTCAGCATCGATATATCTCGATTAAAATTGCTCTTGAGCGATTCTTGAGATGAATTCTTCAATTTTATTAATTCTCGATCGTCCAGGCGTGAACAAAACAAAGTTATCGGCGTGGGTAAAAACGAATCACAGCCCTAATAGCACGGAACGTTCCGCGGGCACTTTCGGAACGTTCCAGCTTAACGTTCCCGGAACGTGTAAAATGTCCGCCCCTTTTGCTAATGAGTGATCAATACGATGGGCTCCTAAAAATGATTCGTTTCCCATTGTGTGGAATAAGAAAACTACAATTGGGATTCGCTGCGCTGCTATACGTCATCTATTTTCTCAATGCGGCCAAAATGTGAACTCGCAAAACCAGGTAAAATTTTTAAGATGCATTTTAAATTGTGCTTAAAAACAATTTTGTTATTGTTTAAATGAAGAGTGATTGGAAAAATTAAGATTTATCGGAAACTAAATGTTACATGTGGAATTTGCATTGTATGAAGTGAGAAAACACGCTCTGCGTTAAAACTATTTTTGTAAACAAAAAAAAAATTATTTTAGTATGCTATATAGGTTTCAACACATTATAAGCTTTAATTGACTCATCTTAACATAAAAATGAACTTGAAATACATTTTTATCAATTTATGCATGAAATATTTACTATAAAAAAATGCTAACCTAAAAGTTAGCTTAGAATTCGTATTTCTTTTCTGAACGTCTATACTTCATATTTTTTGCATATTTTGAATCAATTTTGTTGCTATGTGCATTAATTAAAGTTCATTATCGCTTATAGTGAGTTGAAACTTACATGACATAGTAAAAATAATTGTTTTCTTGGCAAAGACAGTTTCAACAGGAAATGTGTTTTTTCACTCAATACGATGAAAATTCCATTTTAAACATTTAGTTTCCGATAAATTTTTAATTTTTGTATTCGGTAAGTGTTTGAATATAGTAAAAACAATGGTGAACTTGTTGTTAAGCACAAATTAAAATTCAACTTAAAACATAACAATTCATAGAGAAAAAGATTTTCTACATTGAATTAATGAAAGTTATTAAACAATCTGTTATTTTATAAACAATTTTGTAAGCAATTATCCGAATCCAAATCACACAAAAAGTACTTGGCAATGCCACCTAGTTATCATATTTAGTCCATTAATAACAATTGGTGCTTATTTAAATAAGAATAATTAATCAGTGCACTGTTAGGCTATTTTCGACGTACTGACTTGGTTCTTTCAACTAATTTACCAATGTTTAATCACAATTAATTGACAATCAACCGTTACTATTGTTAGGAAAAATTTTTAATCAAAATTATTATCTCATGTACTTATAACACAAAATTCCACTTTTCACCTAACAATTAACACTCAATGATTTATCAATGACTCCTTACTATTTAAGTGAAAAGTAGACAAAAAGTTGAACATTTCAGAAAAAACGCAACTTTTTAACATTATTCAAGAAACAATTTCCATCTTAAAAACCGTCAAAAATCATGATAGCGCCAAAAACTCGGAAAACCCAATTTTTTACTTATGGGGTTCTTTGGGGACCCTATAAAACAGAATTATGGGCGTGATATTTTAAAATTGATTTTCGATTCGTATTCTATAGCTAATTGTGAAGAGAAGTGTTAAGCTTAATGGAACTTGCGGATGCGGAACCTTTAAAACAAATGTTTTAACACGATTTTTTGTGTGGATTCAATCCACCTTGTGAACAATCGTGGACATTTGGCCCCCCCCCCCCCCTAACTGTCTATGTGGTATATGGATGGCCCCTTTTGTACATTGAACATTATTGAGCGGTCGTGATTGGTAGATTCTGCATCTTCATTGGATCTCCATATTGATTTAACCCTTGAGATCTGTTTCAGTGCTTTGATTAATTTATAAAATACTATGAATGATGGATATTGGCATTCTTTCGAAGTACTTGCAAGGACAAAACAATCGCTATTCTATAGGTCGAAAGAATCGCTCATTTATGTTTCCAAGGGGGAAATTAATTTTTTGGCAAATGTAATTAGAAAGTATTAACTTGAAATCTTACATTTTTGCAATGACTCCCTGTCGGAAGCTTTGCGTACGCCAGGATGTATCTTCTGTTGCCATGGTTACTTGAAAATTGCTATGCGAGACACCATTTATAAAGTCATAAACACACCTGTAGATAGAAATTCATGAATTATGAATTATTGTTGGAAGCCTAAACGATTAATTTTTTTGTAGATCAAGTCCGATAGAATAAGATAGAACATAATTTGATAGCATTTTATTACGTGACGACATAATTATATGTAGAACATTTGTGACAATTCGTAATAAAATTCTGGAAAATTTTTCAACACTTTCTTTCGCAACAGGCGGGGCTTCTACGCCTCTATTGTTTTTAATTTTTACAAAAATAAAAATATCGAAAATTCTTGAAGTGGTCAAATGAAAATGAAGATTATTAGAATTCAAAAATGAGGGTAGTTTTTGAGATTTTTCGCGGAAGCCACTGCTAGACAAATAAAAGAAATGACATCTGATCCATGATAAATGAAAATCGATAATTTCAGAAAAAATGCAAGGGAATCCAATGTTTTAATTATGTGGAGTTCCTAGAAACCTAATGAATGTAGGAATTGATAGAAAAATACCTTTTCACAGTAATTTAAGATATGAACCACAAATTTACATCCAAATCCCACCTGATCTCTGTACCAAAATCTTTATCCCCCGCTATTTTTCTATAATCTTCATATCCTAACCTCAAATTTCGGAATCAGTTTTTTGCAGTGCGTTTAATTTATATCTGAAAATAACTTAAATAGCATATGCGTATCAGTGAGTACTGGGTTATATTACAGTAATACGTAAGGTAAATATTTACGACCACTCACCCCACCATCACCGCACCTACAGCACCACACTGTACTCACCTGCGGCTTAGTATTGTTATCAATTATTATGATCTTTATCAGAGATCCGGCATGACAGGTACAATGTTTTTTACACTTTCGTTCAGAACCTTCTATTTTTAAAAACATACATAATAATAAGTACGCAGCCGTCGCTACTTTAGAGTTTAGAATGTTTAGATGTTTAGAAGGTCCCTGTCAGTCCCGGTAGAGTAAAAGTAGGATGGTAGTTGACCGCGGTCACCAGCACCAAAGATATTCCAGCACCAGGCGGTAGGTATTCACTTGTCTAAAATTTCATTTTCCCTAAAACTCATTTTGCCGAAAAAATCACTGGATTACTAGCCGCCTTCGAAACAATTGATAGATGGACTTCTGCTTGGCCAATTAAAATTGGCAAGCTGAAGCCCATCTATCAATTGTTTCGAAGGCGGTGTGACGGAATGCAATTTTAACATTCGGTAATTTCTATGGTCACAGC
>CAKNXH010059859.1:41689-119234 GCA_932178445.1 Andricus quercusramuli | reverse complement strand
TTAGTGGTCCGATACTATCCGTTGGTAGTGCATATTTCAATGTGATAATCAGGCAATCAAAATAAGAATAGTGTGATTGCCTATTAAGGTTGGAAAAAATCATAAGGTACAGAATTAAGTATAGTAAATATTTCTATCTACATTTTGGACGGTACACCTTCCAAAATCAGTGTTAATTTTTGAAAGATCATCCGGTTAATGGGCCGATACTGTCCTTCGTTAGTATACATTTTAATTTGATAATTAGGCAAAGAAAAAAATTTTTTGATTACCTTAACAAGTTGGACAAAATCAGGTTGTACAAAATCAAAAGTATAGTAAATTTTGTTTCTCTATTCTTGACGGCGCTATCAAATTTCAAAGTCAAGGCTAATTTTCAATGGGTCATTTGGTTAGTAATCCGATACTATCCGTCGTTAGTATATATCTTCATTTTATAATCAGGCAATTGAAACCAGAATTTTTTTATTGCCGAATCAAAAAATTTTTGATTACCTTAACAAGCTGGTCCATATCAGGTTGTACAACATCAAGTATAATATATATTTGTTTCTCAATATTACGCTATCGAATCTTGAAGTTAAGGCTAATTTTTAATGGGTCATCCGGTTAGTGATCCGATACTATCCGTCGGTAGTGTCTGTTTTAATTCGATGGTCAGGCAATTAAAACCAGAATTCTTTTATTACCGAATCAAGTTGGACCAAATCAGGTTGTACAAAATCAAGTATAATATATATTTCTCAACTCTGGACGACGCTATCCAATCTTGAAGTTAAGGCTAATTTTCAATGGGTCATCCGGTTAGTGATCCGATACTATCCGTCGGTAGTGTCTATTGTAGTTTGTTAATTAGACAATCAGAAGAATATTTTTATTTGATAATCAGAAAATAAAATTCTTATTTTGTTTGCCTCATTAATAAATTAAAATATACACTATCGACGGATAGTATCGGAACACTAACCAGATGTCCCACTGAAAATTAACCTTGACTTTGAATGGTGATAACGCCGTCCAGAATACAGATACATATATTTTTTATACTAGAAAAAAAACCCGCGCTACGTCCGAATTTTTTTTGTCTCACACAATTTTTAAACTAAAATATAAAATTAATATTAAAACAGAATTTTTATATTTCATAGTCTTTATCATGTGAAAATCACGCAAGAAAGGCAAAAAGAAAATTCCGATTATCAAGAAATTTCGCACTTTAACTTCAACTCTTCACAGCCTCACAGTTGCATTTAGATGAATTTGGAAATAAAAAGTTAAGTTTTTAGTTCTGAATCTTCCAAACTGAAAAAATTCTGAACGTGAATCATAAAAATTACAAAAAATATTTATTGTTAATTGTCAAAATTGAAAACTCTTTAGTTTAATGATTTATAATGTAGAGATTCCACAGTTTTGAAGAGTTACAATTGAAAATCCTTCAATTTTTAAAATATAGAATTATGAATTACTCAAATTTTAAGAATATAAATGTTTATTTGTTTAATGTTAAAACAAAGATTTTAAATGTATGTAATGTAATTTTTTTTCAAGTTCAACTTTACAGAATTGCAATTGAAAATTCTCTATTTCACATGATCTGCAATTTAAAATTCTCTAATTTTGAAGATTGACAATTTAAAAAACTTTAATTTGGAAGATATATGAATAAGAATTCTTGAATTTCGATGTTCTTGCAAATCAGAAGTTATGTTTTCAATTCTAAATCTTCCAAACCGAAGAAATTTCAAATATAAATCATAAAAATTACGGCATTTTCAATTGTAAAACTTACAAGTTGCATAATTTTTATTTGCAAATCATAAAGAGATCAGTTTTTGAAAGAGTTCTATTCAAAAACTCTTGAATTTTAAAGATACATAAATATAAATTCCTAAATTTGGATGATTTTAGAAATCAAAAGTCAAGTTTATAATTCCAAATCTTCCAAATTGAAGAAATTTCGAACATAAAACATAACAATTACAGATTTTTTAATTGTTAAACATAAATCTTGCATAATTTTTAATTGCAAATTGTCAAAATTAAAAACTTCTCAATTTCAACGATTTGAATGAAAAAACTATTGAAATTTAAAGATGTACAAATGAAAATTCTTAAACTTTGATAATTTTGAAAATCAAAAGTCAAGAGTTTTCAATTTTAAATCTTTCCACTTGATGAAATTTCGAATGTAAAACAATAAAATTACACAATTTTCATTTGTCAAACATGAAACTTGTATTGTTTTCAGTTTTTAATTTTTTAAGCTCAAATCTCTTTAAATTTGAAATTTCACAGTTCAAAGTCTTACAATTTTGAAGATCTACAATTGAAAATCGTTTAATTCTAACGAGTTGAAGTTTGCAATTTTTCAATTTTAAAGACATCCAAATAAAAATGGTTTTAATGCTTTAGAAAATAAAGCGTCAAGAGTTTTGAATTATGAATCTTCCAAATTGATGAAATCGCTAAGGATTTACAATTTAAATTTCTATAATTTTGAATTTGTTTTAAGTGAATTTGAATATTATTATATATATAGCAATAATTAATAAACGGCAGTAGCTAGGTGGTGATTTTCATCTAGTCAAGATCTCGAATGCTGTGAATAAACGGGCGTGGTTACCACTCGGATGGGTGACCGTTCGTGATTCTCACTTAGTCGATGTTTTCACTGTATTCAACTACTGTCAAACCGTAGTTTTGTCGTCGAGGATGAATGTGTATCGATGCAATCGAATGTCTACATACAAACTCGTATGTGACCTGTGCTCAGGAGTTATGGTTTTCTGCAGTTTTCTTCTTCTCTGACCAAAAGTTCAGGCGTCTGCGAGCGCTCGTAATAAAAATCCGGCTGCACACGGCGGGGGATTTCATAAATTGAAAAACTCACAGAAAAAAGTACGTCAAGCATTGCTTGGAGGCTTATTATAATAGTTGGGGTAATTGGGAATTTCAGAAAAAAATATAAGCTGGAGGCCATCCAGTGGTGGCGTCCGGAACTAATAACACAAAAATTCGACTAAAAACTAAAAGGAAATGCTCCTGTTGATTTTCACGCAAAATTTTCGAGCCGCCAGTCAATCTGACTGAATGCAGGTCAGCATGGGATTTGTGGGATTTGTGGGAAGAGGAGTGGCTGCGGGTACCCGCAAAACCCGCCTCGAACCCGGCTTTGAAAACTCGACCTGCGTATTTCTGGATTACGCGCGTCGCTAATTTCTCGTTACGATCTGAACGAAGCAGCGCTTTTCCTGTCTGTGTTGGTGGAATAATTCGAGTTTCATTTCAGACTGCAATTTAGAGCACATCGAGAAACTTCGCACTCTGGATAATGTTTATCTGACTAATCCAGGCGAAGCAGGATCCGCTTGGTGTTTGACTAGGAAAGGTCAATAGAATCGTTGCTCGTGAACTAGCCTTTGTTTCTGCATTCGGGTCAAATCGAGAAGCAACTGCAATTTTCCTCTCAAGTGTTGATAAACGTTTCTAGAACAAAAAGTTGTCTTACATATGAATAGATTATACAACTTTAATCTTGATAGATTTTACAACTTCAACCTTAATTTATGGAAAACGCGAATTTTTGATTATCAAAGATTGAAATAATGAGTTCAGGTTTCTTAAAGACGCTACCCCAAGATGTCGCACTTTAATCACTTAGTTGAGGACGCCACTCCCAGATGGAGTTTATTTTCACAGGGCTCGTATTGTGCGGCCTTTTCCGAACTTTTTGAAAGATCTGATTAATAACAAAAAAAGAATGAAGAAAAATCTTTTTTTTTAATTTGGTAATTTTTGGTTCTTGTAGTGTATTTTTAATCAAAAAATGTTGTTACTAGAGTTCAGCTTTGTACAATGTGGAAGAATTTGAAATTTAAATTGAGAAGATAACAAATTGTAAACTTTGTCACTGAAGTCATATAAATCAGACAATTTTTAGTTGTAACTGCTCGTAATTAAATAATTTCAAATTAAAAGCTTTTGAAAGTACAAACATTTTCAATAAAAGCACTTAAAATTCAATAATTTTAAATTTGAAAAACTTTGGAATATTGAATTGAACATTAAAATCTATTTCGTCTCGCATTTGTAGAATTTCTTAATGGAAGCTCTAATTGTAGACATATTTCAGATTATATATGTTGAAAAATAATTAATTTGAAATTGAAAATGAAAAATGTGTATTAATCACGAAATGTCATATTTTTCCCGAATTTTTAATGTAACATCTGTGGAAAAATACTGAAAAAATGATGATCGATAGAAAAATTTCCGAACAATTAAAATTCAAAAGGTTCAAAATTTCAATTTGAAACCTTCCTAAATATTTATTTTGTAAAAATTTGCTGAAAATCTTTTTAAATTTTGTTTAAAAATTAATTTTTCCAAATAAAAAATCCTTTGTTGAGATCTCGTTTGTTTTTCAGGTAAAAATTAATTTTTTGTTCTGCAAATTTTAATCCAAAATTTCATTTTATTTTTGGTCGATAATTCATTGTTTTTTATAAAAACAATTCAAATATTCTCTTGCAAATTTCTTGTTTGAAGATTCTTATTTTTGGGTAGAGAATGGAACTGTTTTGAAGAAAGCTAGCCTTTTGGTTTCAAAATTCTATTATTCTCATACGAAATTCAACTTTTACTCTTTTTGCGTATTCATCTTTTCTGGTTAAATTCGACTATTTTTTGTTTAAAATAGAAACATTGTTTGAAATATCAACAATTTTATTTTTGTTGTGAATTCTTTTCCATTTATCGAAAATGGAACTACTTAGTTGAAAGTTGAACCTCTTTGTTGAAAATGATTTTTTGTTTGTTTGAAGATTTATAACTTTAGTTGAAAATTCAACTACTTTGTTGTAAATTCAAATATTGTGTTAATTATTTAACGATTTTGTTAAAAATTCATCATTTTTTGTTGAAGGTTTAACTGTTTTGTGGTATGCTTATCTTTCTGAACAGAAAATGCGCCCGCTCGGTGTACAAAATCAACTGTTGTCTAAAGAATTATCTTTTTTGGGCTTGAAAATTCAACTGTTCGTTTCACAATTCAACTGTTTTCAGTTGAAGTTCAATCTTTTTTGTCTTTTTTGTTTGATAATTTGACCAATTGGTTGAAAATACGTCTTTGTAGGTTGAAAATTTGAAAATTCAACAATTTTGTTGAAAAGACGTATTTTTTCAAAAATTCATCTTTTTTTCAAAATTTGTCTGTTTGGTTGAAAACTACCCTTTGAATTGAAAATTCATATTTTTTGGTAGAAAAGTTCTTGGTTAAAAATTCATGTTTCTTGGATAAGAATTCAGCTATGTATTTAGTTAAGAATTGAACTATTTTGTTCAAAGTCATCTTTCTTGGTTGAAAGTTCGTGTTCACGGGTTTAAAAGTTAACTATTCTCTGAAAAATTCTACTTTTTCACATGAAAATTCAAGACTTCCGCTGAAAATTAATCTTTATTGGTTTAAAATTAATCTTTTTTGGTTGAAAATTCAACCATTTAATTGCAAATGTATCTATACTAATTAAGATTCCCAATTAAAGCAGCGTTTTTGAAGCAGCCTCTTGCCTTTTTGTTTCAATGTTATCTTAGATGTACCTTAGAATGAAATGGAAATGAATCCTGAGAAGTTTTGAGGGGAAAGCAATTTCGCGAATTCCGCTTGAAGAAAGCGATCGCGAGACCGCACGTTTTTTTTGTACGATTTCGCTTTAATCAGTCAGCGCCGTGAGAAAATCGAGTTTTGAATCAAATTCGTCTCTCGCGGCTGACGAGGACCGACTTTTAAATTTAATCATCGACTGAATTGTAAAGTTGCCGCAAGCGCGAGGATGGTTTCAATTAAGGTGCCACCTTCCTCCAGAGAGGATTTGCAGCCCGAAACGAACCGCGGCGAAAGAGACGAGCGGAATCCCTTTCGAGAAGCTCGAGTGTCGAGAGTCGTACGAGGATTTTTCTAATTACTTCTAAAGTCTACACATATATCACACTCCAATCTGATGAAAAAAAAATTAGTCAAAAGTGTTTCGTAGCCTATTAAGATGTTGATTAAGTCATTCCAATCTCTCCAATCCGTCCCATGATCCTCATGGACGCCCAAACTTCCCCTCTCATCTCGTACAATCCCCCTTACTTTCTTAGTCACTTCCCCTCCCTTGATCTACTTATCCCTCATTTACTGCCCCCTCCTCCTTCCCCTACTCTCCTCCCCCTCTCTTCCTCACCCCTACTCTCCGACACTTACCTACTACCCCTTTTCTTCTCCTTATTCCATTTCCTCACTTCCCCTACTCGCCCTCTCTTATTTTCACTACTCCTTCCGAAAAAAAGTACGATTCACGGGAAACAGTCCGAAACTATTAAGGTTTCTGCCTGTAGCTACTAAACCCTAGAACTCGACTCTCACAGTCCTAATAATTTGAACATGAATTTTGAAATTTACGTTATATTGAGACGTTAAATAAGTAGTTCCAATCTATTTCCTACCTCCCATAATCCCCTTCCACCCTTTCGCATACTCCCCCCCCCCCAACTCTAATATCCTCTTTAATTTCCACGTCACTACCCCTTCCTTGTTATACTTATCGCTTCACTTCCCTTCTTCTCCCCTCCTTTACTCTTCTTCTCTTCCAATCTCCTAGTCACCGCCAATCACCTACTACTTCCTCCTTCCAATTCCCTCCCCTCACTTCCCCTTGTAAAAGTACGATAGACGGTCACCCAACAGAAACTATAAAAGTTTCTGCCCCTGAATACGAAACGCTAGACATCCACTTTCACAATCCTCATAGTTTAAACATTGAGTCGTTCCAATTTCTCCCACCTCTTCCACAATCGCCCTCCACTTCTCCCCCTACTCCTTATCCCGCCACCTACTATTCTCTTTAATTTTCTAGTCACTTCCCCTCCTTTATTCTACTTGTCCCTCCTTTACTTCTCCCCTTATTCCTTTCCCTCTCTACCCTTTACTTATTTCTCTTCACTTTCTCTTGCCTACTCGCCACCACTTACCCACTACTCATTTCATCCTTCCTATTCTCTTCCCTCACTTCCCGTACTTCTCCTTCTCTTTCCCTCACTTCCCGTACTTCCCCTTCTCTTCCCCTCACTTCCCCTTCCGAACAAATGTACAAAGGACGGGTACTCGACCAAAACTATAAAGGTTTCTGCAAAAAATGTAAAATGAAAAATGATAAATAAATAAAATAAATAAATGAAAATATATTTTTCAACTTTGCTACGAATCTCTAAAAACACATTCTTACAATCCTGATGGATTTAACGTGTATTTTAAAGTTTAAATTAAAATTAAAAATTACAGTCAGATTAATTTTAAGCTCCTGAAAAGGGTTGTTTGCTTTATCTTGAATTTTCGCAGCCCGCTCTTGTCATTTTTTCGTCAGGTAGAGTGAGATTCTATATTCTGTGTAGCTGTAGGTCAGGGAAAAGCACAGGAAAATGAGAAAAAAAGTTCTCGTTACTAATTTATTTGCCTTGTGTTTCTGCTTCTTTTTTTAGCTGCTTTCTCCTGACGAGTGTTATAATTTTAGTAGAACATTTTTTATATGGTAGCAAATTCAATAATTTGCTCAAAAAGATTGTTGAAATTTAATTTGTTTTGTTACAAAATGCAACTGTTTGGTTAAAAACTGATCTTTTTTGCACGTATTCTTTGTTAAAAATTCAATTACTTGGTTGAAGATTAAACATCTTTGTTAAAAAATCATTTTTTTATAGAAGATTCTTAATTTTAGTTCAAAATTCGTTCCTTCTCGTTGAAAATCATTTTTTTTAACTGAAAATGCAACTATTATTTTTTTCGTTTTAAATTTGATTTTTTAAAATTGAAAATTCAAGTAATGGGGTTAAAGTTGAATTACTTTGTTACCGACGTATTTTTTTGGTTGAAGCTTCATCTCGTTGGTTGAAAATTTAACTATTTTGTTGAAAATACTTTTTTTTGTTTGAAATAAAATCTTTTGACAAAAATATAAAATTTTTCTTGTTGTTGAAAATTGATCCTTTTTAATTGGAAATTTATCTTTTTTGTGGGAAAACTATCCTTCTCGTTTAAGATTTTTTTCGAATGAAAGTGTAACTGTCTGCTTGAAAATTAACTTTTTGAGTGAAAGTTCATATTTTTGAGTTGAAAACTCAACTGTTTTACAGAAAGTTCTTCTTTTGCCTTTAAATTTGAACAATTGATATGAATTTTTCTTTAGTTATTGTCCTGAAAATCTTCACTTGTTGAAAATATTTATTTTGGATTGAAAAATTCAACTGTTATTGATAGTTGTGGTACCTTCTAAGAAACTTTTCTTATCCTGGTGCAAGTTCCATTATCTCAGTTAAAATTTTTGTTTTGTTTGAAATGAAACTATTTTGTATTGGAGGTAGAAAATTTGCGTATTTGGTTTCAAACGTAACGACTTTTTTTAAAACTCATGTATTTTATTGGAAGTTCATGTATTTTGTTTAAAATTTATTTTCGTTGTAAAAAATTAATCTTTTTGGTCGAAAATTTATATTTTTGATTGATTTTTCATTCTTATGGGCTGAGAATTAAATTATTTTCTCTAAAACTTATTTATTTTCAGAATTTTTGTTTTTTGTTACTTGACATATCAACTATTATATTTTTCGCTGGAATCTCATATTTTTGTTGAAAATTCAACCGTTTTTGGATAAAGTTTATTCTTTTTTGATTGAAAATTCTACTATTTTTGTTGAAAATTCATCTCTGCACGAAGAAAATTCTAGTATCTGGTTAAAAATATAACTATTTTGTTGAAATTTCAATTATTTTGTACAAAATTTAAGTATTTTTTCTGAAGTTATCTTTTTCGGCCAAACATTCAACGGTTTTGTTGAAAAATGGTCGACCTAAGCAGAAAATTTGTCCTTTTGTTCTAAGTTTAACCTATTTGTTTGAAGATTCGACCAATTGGTTACAAATTCGTCTTTTTAGGTTGAAAATTCAAGAATTTTGTTAAAAAATCAACTAGTTTGTTGTATATGTCATTTTTTTGTTGAAAATTAATCTGTTTTGTTAAGAACTGGTCTTTTTCAGTCGAAAATTCAACTGTTTTCTTTAAAATTCATCTTTTATGGTTAAGAATTCATCTTAGCAGGTAAAAACTTCCATTACTTGGATAAAAATGTAACTATTTTGTTGAGAATTCAATAATTTTTTTAAAAAGCCATTCTTTTGGCAGAAAATGCATCTCTTCTGTGTAACAATGGTCTATTTAGGCAGAAAATTTGTCCTTTTGGATTGACGATTAATCTTTGTTTGTTGAAAATTCAACTGTCTTTGAAAAAATTCAATTTTTCTTTTAAAAATTCAACAAGTGAGTTTAAAAATTCAACTAGTTTGTTGAAAATTCCATAATTTTGTTGAAAATTAAACTATTCTGTTAATAAATCATCTTTTCTTTGAAAAGTCAACTGCTTTGTTGGAAATTCATCTTTTTTTTATTTGAATTAATGAGTTTGACATTTTTTAATTGTATCTTGTAATTGTGTTATTCGGTTTTTAAATGATTATGAGACATCAGTTAGAGGCCTCTACCAGTGAATAGATGTTACATGAAATAGCCTTCTAGATTGCTCATAAGTAGGATCTCACTTTTCCTTAATAATTTTCCAATTCCCGAATTAATTAAGAATCGCATGCACGTAAATTCTGGAAAATTCAAAAACTGGTAGCTTACCTTACATGTATAATATTAAGGATGGTGTGGGTTCGAACCGAGCCCGCAGTGAATTTTTTAGAACTCACTCTTCCTCGATTTTTAATTAATTCGAAAAAGAAAAAATTGGTGAGGGAAGAATCAGGGAAAAGACATGGAATTTTAAAAATAAAATTATACAACCACCCTCTATCTTGAGGGGCGCATCACTTGATCCTGAAATAGCGATGTCACAGGGGTGGGCTCTAGAAGAAGGTGAAAACCGCACCTAAAGCAACACTCTGGATTAGGGCGAGAAAATGCTTGCGACCCGATGAGGCAGCGACCGAAACTTACGCAACCCGACCTATTATTCTTCCCCTAAGACTTATGCGTGGCAGCTGCAACGGGCTGGTGCACGCCTCAAGGCGCATTTATGTCACGGAGTAACCTCGACGTAGCGTCTAGCCGGTTCGCGTATCTATAGATCGTTATCTCGAAGGCCTACTTTCGCACCATTCCAAAAATAAATAGAAAAGGAACACGTATAATAGAGCACCAGCCTCGATTTGAGAATTTCAACTCCAGTTAGTTGAGGACGCCACCGCTAGGTGGCTTGGTGGCGCCACTCTCGCTGACTGTAAAGAGAATTTGATCACTTGTAGAGTAACGCTTTTTTTTGACAAATTGTGAGGTTGTGTGGAACGAGAAATGACAGAAGGAGAGAAGCGAGGAGAGTAGTTGAACTGACGAGTCTTCACCTTCTGTGTTTCCGTCGTCTTGAAGATTCGCACCTTGACGTTGCCAAGTTCTCCGAAAACTATTTTCACCTTTAATTATCCTTAATCATCCCAAAATGTTCAAACTTTGAATAACAACTTTCCATCGACTATTTTCAATAACAATTTTCTTGGGTTAGTTAGAGACGCCACCGAGAGATGGCGAACAACTATTGTAATCAGGGAAACCAGGAAAAATCAGGAATTTAAAAAAACGGTAAAAATCAGTGAATTTATGTAAGAAGAATTTTAGGAACTATAAAAAATAATCAGGGCTATGACTCAGTTACCTCTAATCACTTTTTTTCTCAAATCACTTTTATAGTAACTTTTTCAAGATATAGTCACTATAGTCACTGTTAACAATAAACAGATCACTTTAGCCACTTTTATTCCAATAAATTAAATCGTGTGCTTATTACTGCTGACTTCAGGTCTTTATCCATTTCTGAATTTTCTTGAATTATTTCGAAATATTTTAGGGTATTTTAAGATTTTAACCAAATTTTCATTATTTCAATGGATTTCCAAGAATTTTGAAGATTTTTGAGTATTTTTCCCAATGGAATTTTCAAAAATTTTCAAGGAATTTCCAAAAGTTTATAGGGATTTGAAAATATTTTAAAGGATTTCAATCAAGAGATTTCAATCATTGCAGGGATTTTCAAAGGATTTTAGTGTATTCTTAAACGAAGTGTCTCATTAATCCGGAATTTCGGATGATGATTATTTCAGGGTATTTTAAAACATACCAAGAAATTTTCAAAAGATTAACATTTTTTTAAAATGAATTTCGAAAAATTCCAAGTAGGATTGTAAAGATTTTCAAATATTTCAAGGTATTTACAAAGATTTTAAAGAATTTTAAAGATTTTCAGACACGTTTGAAAATTCTAAGGAATTTTCAGTTGCCTTGATTAATTTGAAGGTAGTTTGAAGAATTTACAGATTTCAAGGTATTTAAAAAAATTGCAAGTGATTTTTGGAAACTTCAAACATTTTCAAATTTGAAAGCTTTTAAAGTATATAAAATATTTTGGGATTTATAAAAATGCATAGAAATTTTCAAAAGCTTTACAAAGATTCAAGGAACTTAACAAAATTTCAGAGGATTTAAATTATTTTAGCGGTATTTTTGAAATTATTGAGTAGGATTACAAATATCTTAGGGCCCTCTAGAAGATTCCAAAGAATTTTCAAGAGGTTAAACAAATCTTAAGGGATTTCCAGGGACTTTAATGAATATAAAGATTCAAGAAAATGTCATGTGATTGTAAAGAATTTCCTAAAATTTCGAAAGATATCGAAAAAGAGATTTTCAAATATTTTTTGCAACCCATTTGAATTCATTTGAATGTCATCCTGAATTTTTCATAATTTATCCTGAATTCTTTTGACATCTTTGTAATTCTCTTGAATATTCTGAATTCTACTAAATTCACTCAATTCTAAGGAATTTAATGGATTATTCTTTTTTTTTCACTTTTGTGTTATTCATATTAATTACCTAATTAATTTTTTCCCACCTTCAATTCTCAGGAACTTCATCAATTATTTTCAATTACTTTCAATTTCACAAAACTCATTTCGAACTTACTGAATTCAATAAATATATTCCTATTTTTAAATTGTTTTCAATTCACTTGGTTTTTTCAAAATTCACTATGAATTTATATAAGTTTCATCCAATTATTTTCATTTTCCTCAAAATCTACCAAATTCACTTCAATTTTACTGAATTCGTTGGCATTTTTTTACTTTAAATTTTGTTTGAAGATTCATTTAAATTCATTTGGAATTTACCCAGAATTTTTAATAATTTATCCTAAATTCTTTTAAATTCTTTTTTAATATTCTCCTAAATATTTTGAATTCTCAGAATTTCACTCAATTCTACTCAGTTGAATGGATTTTTTTAGTTTTGTTTATTTTTTGTCGAATTGAAATTAATTTATTAATCAAGTTGAACTCACCAGTAATTATTAGGCATTTCATAAAACTCTTTTGAATACTCTCAAATTTTTGAAACCTCATTTCAAAGAGTATGAAGTAGAAGAATTTTTCCATATTTTTGAAATGTTTTCAATTCGCTTGAATTTTTTTTAATTCACTATGAATTTTTATGTTTTTATCGAACTCTAGTATTTTCCTTGAATGAAGTTAAATTCACTCGAATTTCAATCAAATTTTCAAGAAAATTAAATTTTTTCCAACTCATTTGAATTTGTTTAGAATTAACCTTAAATTCTTGATAATTTACGTTAAATTCTGTCAAATCCTTTGTAATTCTCTTGAACAATACAAATTCTTCGAAATCCACTCAATTATACTCAATTCAATTTATTTTTGTATTCTTTGTGTAATTGAAATTAATTAATTAATTATTTAGTTTAAACTCATCTTGAATTCTTAGGCATTTCATCAAATTCTTGGGAATCCTCTTAAATTTTTCTAAACTCATTTCAAACTTACTGCATTCAATTAATTTTTTCACATTTTTTAATTGTTTTCATTTCACTTGATTTTTTTTTAAATTCCATATTAAGTTTTACGAATTTCATTGAATTCTTCTCATTTACCTTAACTTTGCCTGAATTCTCTCCAATTTTATTGAATTCAATGAAATTTTTCCGATTTGAAAATGTTTTCCAATTTATTTGAATTTCTTTTAAGTCAAATGTTGAATTTCTTTGTAGGGCTAGTATTGCCGAAAATTCCGTAAGAGTAGACATTTCAAAAAAAAAATCTACATTACACATATTACAAGATTAGAATCTTGCTCTTCAAATGATAATGCTAAGGGAAAATAAAAAATTAATGAGGAAAAAATCAGGAAAAACTCGGGGAATTTTGAAAATAAATTATTATGGCCACCCTGGAATAAGAAGGAATAAAAAAAAATGAATAATAAATAAAAATAAATAAAATAATTACAAGACGAGAATGAATTTTTGGTCCAGTATATAACAAGATTAGAATTTTGGTCTATAAATAACAATAATCAAGGGAGATGAGAAAGTAGTCAGGGAAAAATCAGGAGAAAGTCAGGGAATTTCGAGAATAAAATTTCTGGGCCACCCTGGAATAATAAGGAAAGAGTAAAAATAGATATAAATCATTACAAGACGTGAATGAATTTTTGGTCCAGTATCGTAATCTCAGCCCTCCAGCGTAGATATAAAACACGATAATAAACAAAATTAATTTAGCATATGTGCCCCTAGACCAGCTTTGTTTACACAGAAAACATTTCCCCATTGAGAAGCGTCTGGTAACATTTCCCGTACCGTTAGTACTCGATAAATCCAGTTAATTCAGAATATTCCAAAATCTCATCACGCGTGTTTATTGTTATAAATTACGATCGTCTAGCCTTTTTTGTGTATAACACCCAATCGGGACCACCCATTTGAGAAATCTTAAAACAGGCCTTCTATTATTATCCTATTTTTCATTAATATTTGATTATTTGTCCCATCAAACAATTAAGAAAAATAGACCACATGCGTGAGTGGCGTACACAATTTCGGATTGACGTATCCCGCAATTAAATTTAAGCCTCTGCAAAACAATATTTCTCCCTTGTTGCTCGGTTTTAATTACAGCTTATCCGTCACGTTGTCGTGTCGATCAGAAAACTTTTCTACCCCCTTTTCTGTCCCTAATTTTTGTGGTTATCCCCTTTTCGTCCTCGATGTTTCACGATTTCATGTTTTTTTTTCTCGTGACCTTCTCATTAGAAGCATAATATTGTTAGACTACTTTGATTAAATTCTTATTTGATTGAATAGCAGAAGAAAAGTCAATTCATTTTTGAACGCATAATCACTGAAAAAAGATTACCACACTGGAACTTGGAATTAAGAATGGTTTCGGGCGTGGCTTGCATAGGCCTTGATCCTATTTCCAGACCGCAGTGTGCGGTTCTCTAGCCATTTGTCACGCTTGACTGAGCAGCCCCTCCTGCCCTCCTCGCATCACGAAACCGCAACGGCATCAATTCTCGGAACGGCATGAATCTGGACTGCTTTAATCCAAGTTCAAGTGTTCTCAAAAAAAGAATTTCAAAAACCAAGCGATACTTCCTGATGAATAATAAACATTTCTTCAGAGTTGAAGTGACAGTTGAGTAATTTTTAAGAAAAAGGATTCCAGCAAATAGTTAATAAATTATATTAAAAAGTCTATTGGATTTTATGTTATGGTAATCGACTTTTTACATGAATTGTAAAAAAGAATTTAGAAAATGAGTAATCGAAGAATTGGGAATATGGGCTTATAGAATTTCGTCCACAGTCACTGAAAACAATGACTGCGCAGTGAGCGTTTTCCGTAGAACGGCGCACGTTACTTGCTTCGTTCGTTGTGCGTCTGTTGCGTTGTTTACATAGCGTAATTGCTTCTGATTCTCTTTTCATAAAGGGTATTTTGCTAGGTCGGCAATTTTTTGTTTTGATCGGGAAATGATCGGCGATTCATTTTCTGATCGAAATTATTTTTCTATTTTTAGTTTCAAATAAAAAAGTTATTTATTCACATTAAATGAAACTTCATATTGTATTGCATGATAAGAGATTCAACGATACCATTTTGAAATTCTTTAAAATGTCTTCTATTTCAATTAAAATTTTAGAGTTCAAGCGCCTTTAATTTCAAATATTGTTCAATTGTGTCGACTGATTGTCGAATCAGCATAGACTTTGAAGTGCTTTTTGGAATCCTTCACACCAAAGTATTGAAATTTAAGAAATTAAATTCAAAATGAACGGGAAAAATTGCATTGGGGAGAGTGCATAAATTACATAACTTCTTTTTACTGATGGGGGGGGGCAGGACAAAATTTTTGTTTAGACTGTTATGCAAATAACCAAAAACAAATTTTTAATTTTTATATGATATATGAATAATATTCTTGAACGGCTGTTTGTCAGCTATTATTTTTAAGTAAAATTTTCAGTTTTCTGACGTAATATTCTAAAATTATTGGAAATAAAATTAAATATTTATGCAAAATATCATCCTTTAGTTTCTAAATGATCAAAATTCCTATCTATCGCATTATCTTGTCCCCCTTTTCCGTTTTTCCAGAATTAATAATTAAAACTGAAAGTTCATTGCTTTTAATTGAAAATTCTAGTATTAAATTTGAGGTTCCGAATCGATTTTTTTTTTGTTAAAGATGGTATTACTTGGTTCAAAGTTCAATCATTTTGTTGAAAATGCTACAATATTGTTAAAATTTTTGTACTTTTTAGTTTGAAATTTGTCTTGAAGAAATTTTTTTAAAACTCAACTCTTTTCTTGAATATTCGTCCTTTCGGTTTAAAAATCCATTCTTTTTTGTAAAAATTTCGACTTTTTAAGTTAAAAATATAACTGTATGGTTGAAAATGACCGTTTTTGTTGAAAATTCATCTTGTTTAGAAGAAAATTTAACTATTTGTTTGAAAATTCGAGTATTATGTTGAAAATTTACCTTTTTGGTAGAAAATAAATTTTCTTCTTAGAAACTGATCTGTTTGATTGAAATCCTTTTTGATTGAATTCATCTGGTTTTAATTCAAAATAAAAATTTTTTGGTTGGAATAAAAAATATCAGATTTTTTGTTGAAAATTATTCACTTTAGGTCGAAAATCTGAGCCTTTGGTTTAAATTTAAGCTGCTTTCCACAAAAATTATCTTTGTTGCTGCTAAACATACATTTTTTATGTCAAAATTCAATTAGTTTTTTGTCAATTCAACTGTTTGTTTAAAAATTATTTTCTTGAGTTAAATGATTTTTTTAAAATGAAGATTTCAAATATCCCATTTTTGGTGAATAATTTATCTTTTTAGTTTAAAAACTCAACTATTTGGTTAAAAACTGATATAATTTGCTGCGAATTTATATTTTTTGGTCGAAAATTAATCTCCTTGGTTGAAAATTGAACTAATGCGTTAAACATTTATGTTTTTTTGTTGAGAATACGTCATTTTTAGTGGAAGATTAATCTTTTTGGTTGAAAATTCATCTCTTTGGTTGAAATTTGAACTGATTTCTTAAAAATTCATTTTCTTTGTTGAAGATTCATAGTTTTAGTGAAAAATTCGTCTTTATGGTCAAAAATTGAACTACTTCAATAAAAATGATTTTTTTTTTCGTTCATTTTTTTTCTAAGTGAAAATGTATTCATCTGGTACCAAATTCAAGAAAAAAGGCAAAACATAATTGCTATAAATGTGTTTTCTACGGGTTTGAAGCTTTTGATTAAAATTTTTTAACAATTTTCAAAAACCTAGGAAATCTAGGAAAAATCTAGGAAAATAATATTAAAAATAAAAATGTACACTTAATTAACCTTGAACCCTTCTTTTTAAAAGGAGACCAGAAGCTGTAAAAGTGTTTACTGGTTCTTGAGTTATCATAAAAAATGTAAAGGCTGGATCCAGCGATGACGGCAGGCTTTTTTCTTAATTTTCCTCTATTTGTCTCTATATTTTTTATGATAATTTGAGAACTAGTAATCATTTTTCCAGTTGTTTGGGCTCATTTTGAAGAGGAGACTTTTAGGTTCATTTAGCCGAACTTTCAATTGTTTACCATTATTTTCCTAGATTTTGCCAGGAGTTGTAGTTGAATCTCTAAAATTGGCAAAAATCAGAAACTAGACCGGTCCTTTTCACTCCCTAACGCAGCCTCCATTCATCAAAATAACTTCAAATATGGCTCATTTGACGTGAAATTTAAAAACCTTTTCAACGCTCTAAAAAACAATATTATTCTTATCTTCACATAAGAGTGCGCCACATTAGGATCCGCTCCTCTATATGTTCGCTCGCACACATATATACTCTACTGAGTTTGAGTTTCTGCGCAAGAACTTTGCAAATTTGCTAAATTGCCAATTTACTTCTTAAACTAGTACCGCTTTCTCCGGTCTCCCCCTCCCCCAACCCCACTTTGATACTCCTTAAACCACCCCCTAGTTTGTCTTTTTCCCAACTTCACCACTTACTTTTCTTCCCCAAACGGGCGCTTTCATTCATTGCTGCTTTGTCTCTTATTATTAGCGAATCGACAAACTTTTTAATCTTCATTTCCTCCAATTAGGAGCGAGAATTAATTATGGAATTTTCTTCACGCTGCGGTAACTTTTTCTCGGCCTCTTCTCAAACTCCTCTTTCTTCGCATTCGAAAAAGTTTCCAGTGCACTAAAATATTAATTGTAATACTCATTTGAATAGTCTACTTTCCTTGAAATAGTAATGTACTTGGAATATTCGATCGTCGGAGACATCAATTAATTATCTTACATTTTTTTTGCTTCTTGGAGTACTCACGATTCTTAAAGTGCAGAAATATATTATTCACTTTAAGCAGATGTCAGCTTGCCCTTCTTAAGGGGAAGATAATAACTTCGTTTCCTGAAGGTTTTAAAAATACTGCGCATCATTTTCCTCGAAGAAAGAAAATACAGCTCTTGAATTTTAACGAAGAGCTAAATGCAAAAACTAGTCGCAATTCAAAAGAGGGATTAAATTTAAGTGGGAATCAGATTTGAAAGGAGGAATAAATATAAAATGAAGGCAAAATTGCGGATATAAATGTTGCTTTGTTAGTGACGCTACCGCCAGATGGCGCACATGAGACGGGAAAATCCGGTAATGATCAGGAGTTTTTTGAAACCGGGAAATAAGAGTGAATTTACATTCTCACCCGAAATTTTTTCAGTTTCTATTTTTCGAAGAAAAGAAATGTCTAGTCACCTAACATCGTATGAAGTAATGACAGATTGAACGAGTTGGAAATTCTCTGAAATAGCTATGATTTGAATTTTAAAATTAAAATTTTAAATTTTAAAGTTTGTAGCACTTCTAATTTTTAATTATTAGGTTTTTAACACTAATAGTATAATATTTTAAATTGCTGGGTTCAAGTTTTACAATTTGAATTATTCCATTGTTTAATTTGGTCCATTCAGAATTGAAAATTTAATACGTTTAGACTAAAATATTGGTAATTGGTTTCAAATCCAATTTTGTGTAAATTGTAAGATTACAGAATTAATGCCTTAATGGCTAGAGAATTTCCAGTTCATTACATTTTCTGGCCTCTCATCAGCAACACTCAAGCTTGCAAGTGAACTTTTTTCCATATACAGAATGCATTTTGCTCTAAAGAAACATTCTCATTACGTTGGTTATCTAGTTCTGTACTGCCATCCTTAAACTATTCAAAAAATTATACTCCAAGAAGTCTTAATTTGACTACCAAGAGAGTCATCGGAGTTGCCCCAAATTGTCTACGAGAGAAAATAGTATGTTGATCCAAGAAGCTCCCCTGTCTGAGTCTCTGTTGACTTTAGCCATCCGACTCCACAATGTTGACCAGCTTGGTGTGGGTCTGGTGTGTAGAGTCGACATGTTTTGTTTAGAGGTGAATAAACGGTTAGAAGAGGAGGCTTGCGCATGCTATTGCATCGTGAACGAGCGAAGCAAGCTCCACGCCGGATACGAGCTAGAAGCTTATCTGACCCGTCGCACAATGTAGCAATTGCAGGCGCTCGCAAGCTGGGCACGTGTAATTAAATGCAATCAGGGACAGAGTGCTCCGAATTGCCAACATTTACCTCGCTCTCCGTCGCTTCCACCCCCTTTGTCCCTCCTCACTCCTTCAATTTCTCCCCCTTTCATTTCTCTTCCGGCGGCCTATCCCTGTACCATCGTTCGCGTTCACTTACCTACACACTGAATGGGCCACTTTCTATGTGTCTATGCGTGTGCACCCATTCGACATTCCATCTTTGCTGAGAGGCCGAGCGAGCTTGAAAAGCCTTCGATTCTGTAAAACGCTTTCAGCAAACTTGGCCGGAGCAATTAACGGAAATTAATTCCCGCTCCTTCGCACTCCTTGCTTACTTTCTTGACTACCCCAACCTCGAAAATTGAATCATTACTTTTCTCGAGTTCTTTGGGTTTTGACTAACCCACCCCCTTGTCCGTCTACTCCTCCAGATTTAAATGTAATGATTTAGTGAAGGACGCCACCGCCAGGTAGCATTCAAGGCTCCCTCTACTCCTTACTCTCCTTGTTAGAGACGCCACCGTCAGATGCTGCACACATTTTCCAAGTTCCGACTCAATTCAGCATTCATCACTCTCTGCCAAACAACAGAAATAAAGAACGTCCACAATCGAATAAAAATTTCTTCTTCATCCTATTGTTTCAACACGAAATAGATAAAAGAGATAGAGTAACAAAGCAGACTAAAAACAGCGAGCAGAGACTCAAACCCTCGGCAGGAAAAGCGTGAACAAAAGGTTTAGAGGCGGCCTATAATTCAGGGCTTGATGGGTGGATGGACGAAAGGGGAAGAGAGAATTACGAGGTCACTTCCGGTGGCGCCTGCACGAGCTTCCGTTTCCGGTCGCGTTGGTACCTTCCTCCTTCCCCGGGATCCCTGCCTTCACGACCCCTTCCGTCCTTCCAGAATTCAGAGTCCGTTCCTACCCCCGCTGATGATCTAACCCCGGTGCAACGAAACTTTACACAATGGCGCAACTTGTCCATTACTGTCCCGCACCCATGGAATCCATTCCCGATTCCGTTTAAGCTGGGTATCGTTCTTGTGCTGATCTATGTGCCGGATTTGCACGTCCGCTTTTGTGTCAATGTGTGTCCTTGTGTTGAATCTACAGCCCGTACATTCTACACTTATCTGCTTCGAGCTCACCAAGTTAGCGAACGTGAGTTGCTTCAGTGATTTGGGCATGTTTCGTTGTTAAAGTTCTGACGATGCTCTCCATTTGGAACCGTCTTAGGTCTCCAAACGGTGATTTAAAAGCAATGGTCTACTTCCGAACTATGATGTTACTTTGAAGCTAGCCGCAATATTTGCTTCAGCGTTACATAATTCTCATTCATAATTAGGACTCTCGCTTGTGTATCGAGGTCAGACTGAGACCTTCTTGCAAGTGGTTTGGTGGCTTTCGAAGAAACCAGCGTGCTGCTCCCTAATGTAATAGCCAACGTAAGTGAGGTTAGGTTATTAGGCGCCTACTAGGTTTGGTCTAATAAAAGAAGGTTAGTGGTGCTTGGGGCAGCTTTAAATGCTTCCACGCTGCGAAGTGAATTAGGTATTCGGCGAGTAGAAAAGCCTCCAGTGGGCATCCCGCCAAAGAATGCAGACGTGTTACGGATGCGCGAGACCTATCGCAACGCAACCTCCCTAAAACCACTATCGCATCGAGGAAAATAAAGACGCGATTCACACCACTGGAAATAAAACTAAACGAGCCGGGACCAAAGTTCGCCAAGAGACCAAGTGAGACACGCGATACGCCCCTGGGTCGCGCGTCATGTAATGTCGCTGTGGTTACGATTAACTATTGGCGTAATTACCCGCTCGTTAATTAGCACGCGATCCGGCAACGGCTGCAGAATACGAGCCGCACGATTGCTCGTTTCGCCCCCGGGGAAGAAATGAATGGCTCAGGGCCGTAACTTCGAATCACCTAAATTCATTCTGTTATTAACCCTAGGCCGCTCGTAACATCACTCTTCGTTATAGTACCCTTTTTTGCTAATCAGGTTAGCGGTTAATTTATATGGATTGATTTATTCAAAATTGGTGGTAAATTCTGTGAACGTGGAGGGAAGATTGGAATTTTAATTCTAGAAGTGTCGCTCTTTCAGGATATACGTTTGTAGTATATTTGCTGGAAGAAGCGTAGCTTAACTGGAAAATCATTATGGATCTGGTTGAGAATCATTGTTGAGGAAAGCTACTGTTAGTCCAAGAGAGAATTACTACAGAGTCGACAGAGGATTAATGATAGGTCTGTAGAGATTCACGGCGTACCCAGCAGAGAAACATTGCTGGTGTAATAGACAATCTTCTTTTCGAAGAATCATTTCTAGATAAATCGAGAACTACTGTAGGTTTATCTGAAATAGATTACAGGGTCAGTGGGGAATTTCTAGTAGTTAGCGGAAAACCACTTCTGCGTTAAGAAAGAAATAGGTCTTAGTAGTGTTCGTTATTGTCATAATCCAATTGAGAAGAACTGCTAATAATAGGGAACCACAGTTGAAGCAGATAAACATAATTTCAATTTAAAACTCTGTATGATGAAGATAGATGAGTTGGTCTAATAATGGATCTCTATAATAAAAAAAAGCTTTATTAAACTATTGGTTCAGAGGACAAGTATTTTTGAGTCAGTATTTAGAGGAATCGTGGTTTAAAACATCAATAGCTCATTTCTTGAGAAGTCTTTTCGATTGTACCGATAGTTTTGGCTGCCAAGAAAATTATTTTTGGTTAAAGTCTCACTGTATTTTGCATAGTCCTAAAGGAAAACACCGCTATCTAAATGCTTGTTATCCATAGACTTGGCAGTGATTCCTTATCACTCTACAAGGTCAATAGTGATTGTTTATTTTTTATTCACGTTTCTCAGTTACATTTCTAGTGATAGTTGATCTCTATTGCTCCAGCTGTGATGATTCACTGTCTTGACTGTCTTAACTGCTTGTAAACAAAATCCTTATCAATACAATCTCTGATTTCAAGACTGGTTTATATAGAAGCAAGTTTCTCTTTCTCAGTTACGTCTTACATCACTTTAGCATAAATTCTGAAAAACGACCCCGTCTTTAGGAAAATGTCTGCCATTCGTCAGAAGATGGTGATCGTACGCCATAATATACAGGGCGGCGTATAAGTTACTACGGGAGACAGGCATTAATTTAACCAAGTTGGCGCGAGATGCCGCTCTCGGGTTCAATCCCTCGAGGCTATTCCCTCCCGTTAACGGATTGCCGTTACCCTCGAACGAATCGATCCTTCTTAGGTGTCACCCTCTCGAAAAAGGAGATCCACAACTGATATAAAGATGCTGGTAGCTTGCGGAAACTTTATCGTTTAAGATTCCAAGTCAGAACGTTAAATAGACAGTAATTGTCCCTATAATTTAGAAGATCCTAACAAAATATATGTTATCCGCATTTCACAGCAATCAATTTAACTCTCTTAATATTTTATGTCAGATAAATCTTTTCTCCTAACAAGAGCAATTTTCCTGAAACGAGTAGCAAAAATTCCCACTGTAATCGTACATTTTCGCGGCTGTGTTGGAGTGGTGAACACATCTTTTAGCGCGTTAAGAAAATCAAGGAAGACAGTGATACCAGTGTGATGACGTGAGGATACCTAGTTGGAATCAACGTTTACTGGGCATGTGTGGGTGACGTCGGTCGCTAAAGTTTCTCGTAGTAGAAGCTCGTACTACGCTATTAAGCTAACTCGATGGGACAGAGATTCGGTCGTATAACTTCCGACTACCGAGGGTGTCCGGATGGTAAAAAAGGACTAGACGACCCGCCAACCTAGAACCGTTTTGTTGCCGTCACGCAAGTTCCAAGTTACTGCCTGCAAACATGCAAAAACTTTAGCCACCTTAAATTCGCCTTTTTTTAAGATTGATGTTCAATATAGTTTTCCAAATGGATCAGATGTCACAATACCCAAGAAATAAAAAAGAATTAATTTTCCACTCGGACTCGTATTTCGAACACACAGCTATTTATCACTGTCAACAAGATTAATCAGCCCTTCAACTAATTAATATCGACTCGACGAGTGTTCTCTGCTCCTTTAACCACAATTCCTGCCTCTCTACTTTTCCCACAGAATTTTTTTCACCTTTGCTTTTTTATTATTTTTTTAACACCAGGGAGAAACTGCATCTTTCGGAAGGCGTCTATTCTCGAAGGGGCAGTTACGCGCCCTTGCACTGGTGATGTTTCCGCAATATCACGCGTATAAAAGTTGTAAAAAGCTCAACTCTCGTGGCATCGCTGTACAGCAAGATCGATGTGGCTCGATCATAAGCTCGGTAATAAATCCGGGAGGTAAAAAGTTGAAATGGTTTTCATCCTCGTTCTGCGATATCTTTTTTTTAGGATAAACGAGCTGCTCTGGATGACATTTGCTAGCCTCGGGAAATCTTCTTTTGATACCTGAAAAGGAGGTGCAACTGAACCATATCTAGGTCCAGGATTAAATTTTTAATGTAAACTATTTGTAACCATATTTTTATGCTGATCGTAAAAATTTGATTCCTCTGGTTGCCATATTAAATTCCTTATTCCTTCAATGTGGCTTTCTACGCATAAAATTTTATTCTAACTACAACTGAACATTTTTTCTCTGGGTTTTCATTTTATTTTTATGTTGAACTCAGCACAAAAAATTAGTTGATGCTTGCGCCTCGTAACGAAGGGTTTCGTGAATGGGATACTGCAGGGAGTCGAGTATTGAAGGGAGAATCGAGAGTGACGGTAATAACAGACCTGTCCATCAAAAACGAAGGTTTTGACCTCGCTTCGCGTACCAACATAACGGTTGCAACACTATTTCGTCCAGTGATCTGTCAGTTATTTTTGCTCTGCCCGATATCCGCTTCCGTATTCGGTTCTGCGAACACGGTCCCTCTCGTCAAAAACTTGAGTAAAAATCACATTGCGGCTGCAAAGGAAAAGAAATAGCGGAATTGATTGGAATCCAGAAACCCGGTCTAAAGAGTTATAAGGCTGTCATTTGCTTTCCCCAAATCGATCCCCCAACTTGTTCAGGAAAGAAAATTAGCACTAAATATACGAAAAAAGATTTCTCACTTCCTCTTCTCCAACACCCCTACCCTTATCCTCGCTTAGCCCCTTACCGATCTCCCCTCTCTCTTCACCCATCATTTGGCTCATTCCATCATTCCTCTCCTTCTAGTACTTAATACCTATACCCTCATGCTCTCTATCTTTCCTGAAAGTCCCCTTCTTGATCTCTGCCCTATCTATCATACATACTTGTTGGTTCTCCATCCGAATACCTTTTACCCACTCTTATGAATCCCGCTTCCTCACATCCTTAGCTCCGCTCTCCTTCTCATCCGCATTGCACACTCTTCATTTCCACATTTCATTGTTTCTTCTATTCCTGTTGCTCTAAAAAAATCCTTACATTTTTTCTCAACTAAGTCTGTCACCCCCTCCCCTTTTATTACCCTTGACTATCCCTTGAGCCGCTTTCCTATCTCTTGCGTCCCATCGTATCATTATCCTCTAAATACATTCTCACCTCTTTGCCCCTCTTACCCCTCGCCAATGTCCTCTTCTATTTTAACTCATTTGAACCCTTTTTACCACTCCCCTTCCCCTTCAGTCCATTTTCAGTTTTTATGGAAAGTAGATTTTTGTCAATTGCTATTTTTCTGCGCATGGTACTGACGGATTCTCATTTTGTAATTATATTAACTGTAATTAAATAATGACACATGAATCTTGAATCACAGGAAAACAATTGTAAGGCGATGTATGTGGGAGAAAAAGTACTAGATCAATTATGGTCCGTTTATTGATTTGAAAAAAAAAATGAAATGCAATAAATTTTGAAAAGCCTCGCTGTCGGAACTTTATTCTTCTTTATTTCCAAATTTTTATTAAAGTGTAGGAGAAGTAACACTTTTTACTCAAAATTTTTACAATATGCCTAGTAATAATATATGCTTGATGATATTTGGTAAAATATGAAAATATAAATTTTTATGAATTAGATGAATGAATTCAGAATGTTGGGCCTCTCGCGTATAGAAAAATTGTATTGGACCTAGAATCTTTAAAATTATTGTATGAATGACTGCTAGTCACAAAAATAATCAAAAAGTCAATCGTAACCATTGTTATAAACAAATCTTATGGAAAAATATTTAAATTCAATGTTTTTCCAGATTTAAATTTCTTTTATTTGACGGAATGGTTACAGATATATCCCAAAATAGTATATATCTGATAATATTGAATAAAATAAAAATGTTTAAATGTTTATGACCAATTAGTATAAACCAAATCAAAATGTCTGCAATTTCGCTGACAAGAAAACTGTTTTTATATCATTTGTATATACTAATTGTTCAAATATATTGACATTGTTATACTTTACAAAATAATATCATACCTATATATTATTTTTAGGAATGTATATGTAGCAATTCTATCAATGAAAGAACATTAACTTTTGGAAAACCTAAAATTTAAGTATTTTGCCACAAAAACCCGTTTATTACAATGGTTATTGTTAAGTTTTTCATTATTTCTATGATTAAATGCCTTTCTTACATTAATAAGAAACGGTTTTAGGAAAAAGAATATATTTACGGATAATAATACTATTTGCCACTTTGTTTTTGAATTAATTTTTGTTATTCAAGCGTACTAAATTCTTAGACAAAAATATGACTTTTTCGATACTTTAAGTGATAATATTTGAATGGACAAATGGAGAAGATGAAATTTCCGACCGCGAGGGTCTTCAGAAGCTAATGCACTTCAATTTGAACAATAAATTAAACCATCGGACCAAGATTGAAGACTTTAGACTTCTTTGAATAAAAAAAGTTTATTTCCTTCCACTATGTGGCGTTCCAAAAGAATTATACAACATTTTTACCATTTTTCAGGAAAGATAAAAATCGTTGCCAACAATCCAAATTACAATTTAGAAGAAAAATGGAAACACACTTTCGAGAATATTTGTTAGTTTTTTTGTTTGAAGCGCAGACTTTCTCATCTTTGGAGGTTGATTAAAAATTTAATTTTCAAATTGAGAAAAATTTTGATTTTTAGATATTTTGTTGTTTAATCGGTAATCAAAAAGTGTTCTAAAAAAACTACAACTAATAGCTGAAGTAGAAAAATGTGAGAAATTGCAAAAAAGAACGTTTTACAACCATGTCTATTAGAATTTATAGTGTTGTCCAGGAATATGAGGAGACCAAATATATTAGCGATTAAAAACCTGCACTCATTTCTCGCAGGATATCCCCAAAAAAGGTTAGAATAGAACAAAAAAAAACCTCGTCTAGGGTAAATAATTCGGCGTCAAATGGGCCATATTTGAAGTATTTTTGATGAATGTGGACTGAGTTAGGTAGTTAGGAAAACCGGTCTAATTTCTGATTTTTGCCAATTTTTAAGATTCAACTTCAACTCCTGGAAAAATGTAGAAAAATAGTAGTGAACATTTGAAGATTGCGTAAAATCGACCTTAAAATCTGCTCTTTAAAATGAGCCCAAAAAAGTGCAAAAGCGTTCACTGGTTCTCGAATTATCCTAAAACATGTAGAGGCGTGCGTTTTGTCCCTGTATGGCATTTAAGATAATTCAAGAACCCGTGAACTTTTTTACAGTTTTTTTGGCTCATTTTCAAGAGCAGACTATAAGCGTCGTTTTGCATAATCTCCAATTGTTTACCATAATTTTGCTAGAAATTCAGAAATCAGAAATTGATCAATCTTTTTCACTAACTCTCTATTCATTAAAAGTAGGGAAAAGTGGGGTATAGTGTCAGTGCGGGGCATGGCGACTCTTGCAAATAATGCTCGTGTTTGTTCATTTTCATATTAATTTTTTCATGTAAAATAGCTTTCTTTGGTACTCAAGAAAGCTATTTTATGTAAAAAAAAACTAATATGAAACTCAAGAAAAACGAGCATTATCAGCAAGAGTCACCGTGCCCCGCACTGATACCATACCCCACCTTCCCGTAGTTCAAATATGGTTTATTTGACATGAAATTGGATAAAATTTTCAATCCTTTTTGCTAAATCTTTTTTTTGTAGTTATTTAGGTCTCCCCATGCTCAAAGTCGTTGCTGTATCTGATTTTTTGAGCCAATGATTCCATTTTGGAAAAAACGTTGGATATAGGTCCTCTTGGAACACCACCCTTGAATTTATGGAACTAAATCAGAAGTGGCACTAATAGAAATCGTCACAGGAGAATTGAATTATGCACTATGCAAAGTTCGGATTATGTTGACGAAGTGAATACAAGCTTATTACGGTTGCGTGGGTTCCTGCAAATGAGCCGTAATGAATGAAAGTGAGCTAACTATAAGCGATATCATGTAAACGAATAAACATACCGTTTTCCTGGAAGATTGCCAGAAATTTGTCGTTGCTGACACAATGAATATGACATTTTTCTTTTCGGTTGAAGAGTGGACTCAGAGATGTCTTTCAAAAAGGGGCCGTTTAAAAACTGCGCCACATTTTTCGGGGGAGATTTTTTTTTAATGTTTGAAAAAATAAAAATGAGTGATTTTATTTCAAAAGTAAAGCATCCAAATTCAGATTTCACACTCTTTTCTCCTTTTTTGAAAAATTCCTTTTTTTCTTCTGTTTTCAAGAAACTTCTGAAAAGTAATCGTTCTTAGTTGAAAATTCAACATTTGAATCTTTCATTGAAAATTCATCTAGTTGGTTCAAGGCTGAACTACTTTGTTAAAAATTCATTTGATTGGTTTATGATCGAATTCTTCTGTTCAAAATTCGTTTTCTAGATAAAAATTCTTTTTCTAGATGAAAATTCATTTTCTTCACTGAAAATTTATCGCTCTTAGTTGGAAATTCAACAATTGAATTTTTCATTTAAAATTGAACTAGTTGGTTGAAAATAAAACCACTTTCTTAAAAATTCATTTCCCTGGTTCTAGATTGAACTATTTTGTTGAAAATTCGTCTTTTTTCATTAAAAATTAATTTTTTAACACAATCTTCCTTATTATTCTACTTTTTGTTAAAAATATATTCTTTTTAAATGAAATTCGAACTCTTCACTTGAAAAATGATGTGCTCTTATGTTGTGGGTTCATATTTTTGGGTGAAAAATCCATATTTTTTATTTAAAATTCAACTACTTGTTTGAAGGTTGAACTGCTTTGTTTTCTAAAATAATCGACTTTTTAGCTCAAAGATTCAACTCCTTCGTTAAGAATTTATCTCTTTTGATAGAAAATTAACCTTTTTTGTTGGAAATTCAACTACTTGGTTGACATTATTTTTCTATCTTGAACGAAAAGTATTTTTTGGTTAAAAATTAAACTCTTTTGTTTTTTTTGGATTCAACCGATTTTTTTTTAATTCATATTTTTTGGCTAAATTATTATTTTTTGGTTGAATTCTACTGTTTTTTGTTTAAAATTGAAATCTCCTCTGGCTAAAATTCAAATAATACTTTTTTCCGAATTTTATTTAAACCGGCTGGTTTTTTATGAAAAATTGAAATGTTGGTTTTGGTTGAAATACCAACTACTTCGTCAAAAGTTGAACTTCTTTGCTGAAAATCCATTTTTTTGTTGTTCAAGATTCATCATTTTAGTCGAAAATTACTCTATTTTATTGAAAATTTAATTATTTTGTGAAAAATGCTATTATTTTGTCTATTCCGTCTTTCATGGTTAAAAACTCGTCCTTTCAAGTTGAAAATTCGACTCTTTTCTGAAAAATTCATCTTCTTAGCATAAAAATTCAATTACTTCAAACAATTGGTTAGAAGCTCATCTTGATAGATTCAAGATTCAACTTTTATGTTGATAAGTCGTCCATTTTTCTTAAAATTTCAATTATTTGGTTTTTAAATTCTTCCTTAATTCAATTGTGTGTCTTTTTCAGAAATTCAACTATTTTGTTGAAAATTCATCTTTTTGGAGAGAAAATTCATCCCCATAAATTAAAAAAAAATTTTTTTAGAACACTTCTTGGTTGAAGATTCATCTTTCTTGGTTGAAAATTTAACTGTCTTCTGAGAAATTCCTCTTTTGGACCTGAATACTCAACTATTTGTTAAAAAATGCAACTTTTTTTGGTTGGAGTTTGATTTTTGGCTTGAAAATTCTGTCATTTGGTTGAAAATTCAACTATTTGATAAAAATTTACATTATATTGTAAAAAAATTTGTTTTCAAATTAACTATTTTTGTGTAAACGCAATAAATTTCGACTTGGAATTCTAAGCGTTTTATAATGAATTCAAAATGTTACCTATAGATGTATTGAAAAAAAATTATTCTCGAATTATTCAACTGTTTCCGTGAAAAATCACCTTAGTTTTCCTGTTTTGAGAGCATTTTTTGCTGCGAAGTCAGTTAAAATATTATGTTTTGTGTTTTATTACAGTAAAAGGCGTTTACCAAATGAAAGCGAAGAAAATATTTCTACTTTAAAGCACCCCCCCCCCCCCTTTAAGTAAAAATTTTGATTTGAAGGGGGGCTCGTTTTTTCATATTTGTGACCTAAATCTGGGGCACTCGTCCCGGCTGAACTCAGGAGGTGGTTTTCTGCAGTTTTCCTCTCCCTTGGCCAAATATCCAAGCAGATGCGAGTATTTCTAAGAAATTCGGATGCAGCCACGGGTTATCACTGATCTTGATTAAAATCATCCAGTGAGGTTGGTTGATTATATTTGCGGCGTAACTCTGAGGGGGTTCAAGCGTTGTGCGATGATCTGTGACGAAGAAGGGGAGGGGTGGTAAAAGTTTTCAAAATAGTGTTAAGTAGTTTTTGAACAGGTTGGAAATAAATTTTAATTAAGAAACTTTGAATCAATTAGACTCGATTGTTTGTATTCCTTTCTCTGGAGGCGTTCCAAGCACTCAGTGAACCAAAAAAGAACGATAGGTAACCACTTTGGTTTCCGTGAAACGTCACGGCGGGTTCGAAAGAAGAAACGTGACTCTGGTCCCTGAGTGTTTTAGTTTTGGCAAAGCACTCATCCATCCCCTCCTACTTTCTTGTATTTTTACAACCTTTATTTTTATTTCCCTCTGGCGGGGAGGATTGTCTGCTTGAATGAGTGACGTTCCCATCAAGCTTTGGCACTTCCGGATTTTTTAACGGCCATCAACACTGTATTAAATTTAGAATAAAAAACAGTGCGAATTATATTGCTTTTTCTGAAAACATTACTGCGAAATTGACAGTTGAATGTATCAAAAAATTGAAATCTTTTATTGGTCAAAATGTTCAAAATTTGCAAGTTTGGGAGCTAGTTGCAAGTTTGAAAAATTTGAAGCATGTGAGCTTGAGTATCAGGGCAAATAAGATTGGGTTTAGTTGAATCCAAAATTAATTCAAACAAACTTGCTATAAATTAATTAGTAAGAAATTTGATAAATAATAAGTAACAATAACTTGCTATGAATTAATAGAATATTTTTTATCTGTTTCAGGTGAGTTCCAATAGCTGATCTCAAGCACCTTCAGTATTTCAGCGGGTGAGAGGAAAAATTAAAATATGATTTTCATATTTCATTTGAATTCCATGAAATATTTTCATTTGGAATTCACTACTTTTAATTTAGCTGATGAATTAATGAGTATTCAAAAAAGGTTTCATACCTTTAGCACATGTGGAACCCACTCTAAACCAACACCTAGATTTTCAAAAATTCTGTAAACACATACTAAATTAAAAAGTCAAAATGTTTCTGCGGATAATAGGACAATTTCATGCCGTCAGTGTCCAAAGAAATTTTTGCCAAATTCAAATTTGTTTGCCTTCTAGTGCATACGAAACCAACCTTGAATCAGCCCCTACAAATTCGGTGTTGAATTGGGGTGGGTCCTACATAAGCTAAAGGGATGAAACTTTTTTTGAATACTTTTGACATCAAATGCTGCCTTCATCAGCGAAAACATTTTGACTTTTCAAACTAGCGTTTACAATTTTTTAAAATTAGGGGTTGTTTTTGGATGGTTCCACATACGCTAGATGGACAAAACTTTTTTGAAGTGCTTTCGGCATTAATTTCTGTCATTAGAATCGAAAAATTGTCGACTTCTCAAATTTTTGCCTCCATTCAGACTTTTTTTAGCTTTCAGGATTTATTTGGGGTAGTTTCCACGCACGCTAAAAGGATGAAATTTTTTAAAAATATTTCTGACATGAAATGATGCTATTATCAACCAAAAATGTCGAATTTTCAATTTAGTGTATTTTTGCACAGTTTTAAACAAGGGTTTATTCAGGATGTGTTATACATGCGCTAAAAATATGAAAATTTTTTGGTGTGCTTTTGGCATTAAGTTTTGATGTCACCAGCAAAAGCATTTCGACTTCAAAAAAAAGTCTCGTGTGTTTTTCGTAAAAGTCCCAAACTTCAGTCTCATTTAAAATGTACTTAATCGACATCCATTTACTAGAATGTAATTCTAATCAACTAGAATTCAGGCGATTTTTCTTAAAATTCACTTGAAATATACCTTGAATTGCTAGACTTCAATTTGAATTTCAGTGACCAATTTTGAATTTTATCAAATTTTCTTGTGAGTGTAAATTATCTTTAACCATAAGATATATTATTTTAAAAAATCAGAGCTTTTATATATCTCGTGGAGAATGTTCGCTTATTGTAAATTCTCAGAAACTTCGAAACTCTTCCACTTTTTCAAATACTTCCCAACTTGGAAGATAAATCCTTTCCCGTCCCTCCTGGTTATGGCTTGCATATTTTCTTTTGTATACGATTCTCTCCTCTCTCGCGATATCATAATTCTCTCGACTACTGAGCTCGTCCATTCTCGCGTCTTCCCTATCGATGCGTTTCTTTGGCGGCGCCATTGTCGTCCAGAAATAAATTTTCTGTTTCTCTGCCTCTCACTCTCCCTCCACCTTCCCTCAGATACCACCCCTTTTCCGCTCTCGCAGCATCCATCCCGATTTGCGTGGACCACCAAACGATTCTTGAGGGAGAGAAACGAACTTAGAAGGGGATCGAAATACAGAAAGAGAAAGAGAAGAGAGAGGGAGAGAGAGAGAGAGAAGGGTACCACAGGTGGTGGGCGTCCCGACGTCGAGCGCCGCGGCGACGCGACAAGCAGACATCGCGGTTGATAAGTAGGGGATTTAGTCACCGTTTTTGAAGACGTCAGTTTGCTTTCTCCTTTACTCACGTGCGTGCGTCAATATGACGTCGAGTTTTTCTCTCTGACGTACTTTTTACTCGAAAAGTGATGAGGTGATTGTGAATTGTGTGAATTTTAGTGATGTGTTAAATAATTTAATTCAATTCAGAACCGGCTTTGGTCGAATTTGAAAAATCCGAGCAGACTCAGCGCGTAAGTCATGAGTCGAGTTTTCCGAACCGACTCAGCGCGTAAGTCATGAGTCGAATTTTCCGAACCGGCTCAAGCTGTTATTGAATCGAAAAAATCTGAACCAAAGCAGCGCGTAAGTCATGATTCGAATTCTCCGAACCGACTCAGCGCGTAAGTCATGAGTCGAATTTTCCGAACCGGCTCAAGCTGTTATTGAATCGAAAAAATCTGAACCATCTCAGCGCGTAAGTCATGATTCGAATTCTCCGAACCGACTCAGTGCGTAAGTCATGAATCGAATTTTTCAAACCGACTCAAGCTGTGATTGAATCGAAAAAATCTGAACCAACTTAGCTCGTAAGTCATGATTCGAATTTTGCGTACCGGCTCAGCGCGTAAGTCATGAGTCGAATTTTACGAACCGACTCAGCCCGTCAGTCATGAATCGAACTTTACGAACCGGCTCAAACTGTGATCAAATCGAAAAGATTAATAAAAATAAAAAATTAATCGAATTTTGGGATCGACATATTGACATATCCTCAAACCGAGAAACGGTTTATGAAAGCAGAAAAGAATGAAACCGAAATCAATTTCAATGTATTTTGAAATAGGCATATATATATATATATATATATATATATATTCCATAAGAAAAAATTCTTAGCCAAAATTACTTTTCTGACAATCAATAAACAGTGGCTTATTTGCTCTTTGCAACATACTCTAAAATTCCACTCTTCGCATTCTGTTTAACATCAATTGTTCATTCAACAATTTATAAACAAATTATTCTATCAACATTCATCAAGTATAATTGTATAGGATGTTTCACAGAAAAAATGGGCCATTTTTCATCAGAATCAAATGAAACTTTCATTTATTGAAAATGGTTGTTGCTTGATGTGAAACAATTTAATTTTTTAATAATAGATTATCTGCTCTGGAGATTGGTAAATAAAAACTATGGTTTAAATTCTTTACTTCTTGGGAGATTAAAAAATAAATTATGATTCTTTTAATTGTGACAACGCTTAATAATAAAATAATGATTAATAATAATTTGTGCTCACTCAAAATTGATAAATAAATTTAATGGTGACATACAGATGCGTTCAGTTCGTTCAATAGCTTCTAAAAATCAATTTAATACATTCAATTACAGCACGCCCAGCGATGCGCTTTAACATAAAAGTATAAATAAAATCCTAATCTTAACTGAAGTCGATTTCGAAAAATTTGACTCAATCTAAACTTGAGTCACTTTCGTGAAATTTGACTAATGACTCACATCCTGAATCGTTTCCGATTTTTTCGACTGATCGGATCAAATTTTGTTCGACTCACGGACTTCACTGAGCAATTTCTGTTTATTATTTGCCATTTCTCAAATAAAAAATTGAAAATTACTATAAACTTTCCGGGGATTTATTTTAGAAGAGCTAAAAAAAAGTAGAGACTCAATTTTCGGATAAATACTTGATATTCTTTGAATTTAACTATTGTCACTACTCGAAAACTTGGACTTGATTTTTCGGCAACCTTGAACTTCAAAAGATCAGTTGTCCCTGTATTCCAAAACAGAATTTATAATTTCAAGTATTCAAAAAACCGTTGGTTGATATCATTTCTAGTTCAAATCCTAGGGACAGACTAAATTATATTATTATCAACCTTGCTCCTGATTATATAAAACAAAAAAGTTAGGAATCCGAAAAAAATAAAATCATTTCTTTCCAGTTCCATCGACGTGAGTCTGATAAAAACTTTATTTGTTCACTTTATTTGAAGCCTCGGCAGAGATAACGTTGAATAAAAAACAAGCTTATTTCTCTAAAATTATGTTTGTTGTATGAGAAGCAAGTTCTGCCCAAGGATGTTCTCTTTTCTGTATGTCAGTGAACAAACTATTTTCACATATGCTGGAAGTTTGAACAATGATTCGGGCAAAATAGATTTTTGTTGATGCATTTTTATCTTTGTCGAGCCTTCAGTGATAGAATTTCTGAACTGTTTTAGATAAAAGAAGATCTACAAAACAGTGTTTCTAGTGAATTAAGTGATTCCGTTGGATTTTGGACAATGGAGACACGAATCAAAAGGTATAGAATTTTCTCATAAATTGATCGAATCGATTGATTTTATTTTATTTAGTTAGAACCAAGGAGATTCCAATTATCTACAATTGGAAAAATTTTCAATTTGATTCCTTTCCTACTTATAATTGTTTTCTCATTTAAAAGACTTCTAATATATGAACTACTTCTACTGCAGGAAAATTCGCTATTGGAATTTTTTATTTTCTGCATAGAAAGGATTTCAGCTAAGCCAAATTTACAAAACTATTAGCAAGAAAATACCTTGAAAATACTTTATCAGAGTTTAAAAAAACGTTTGCGGAGAATAGTTGTGAATAATGTTTTCATGAGATCTAATTATTAAATTTCAGAATTGACATATGAATTAGGGCTTATTATAAAGTAGAAGTTTTTGAAAGTGAAGATTCCTTTTTTTGCCTAAGGAAGAAAACTGTACAGTTTCAATACGATCAACAACGTTTTCATGTCGAAAAGCCGAAAAAAAGCCCTTTAAAAAACGTTGTTTTTTTCATTTACTTAACAAATATCAGTCGTTTCGAAAACTTATGGAAAGAAGATACAAATAGCGAACAGAGCTGAAATAAATGTACTATGTCACTTAGGTATTACATTTTCTATAAAATTGCTACTAACATAATGAAAGCTCGAAAAAGCTGTTCCATGTTTTCCAAGGATTTTACTAACAAGCAAGAATGAAAATACTTGCTCATTTAAAAAAAATCACGTTTTCCATCTGTTTATTCTTAATTTTTCTGAAGAAGATTTAGTTATATCGGAAAATTTCTCCGACATAGAAGTTGTACTTCTCTATCCTCGATAATTTGCATCCTTAATAATTTTTCAATACTACCGATATTTGCGGAGAAAATCGAGAAACCAAACTGTTTTCTCTTCTTCTTGGGGGGGGGGGGGCGCTGAGGCTTATTTTGGCTTCAAAGAGTTCAAAAAAGATTTTTCATCAAAAAAGGCAAAAAGAAAAATAATAGGAACCCAGGCATTTTCAATTTCAAACATTTTTATTTCACATTACAAGCTAATAGCTATGGAATACTATTTTTTCTGTTATCAAAGATTTTCTATTAGTCCGTTTTTTTATCGGGAATGGCTCAAATTGAGGTTTTTGAATGTAGATGTATGTCCAAAAATTAGATTTGCCATGTCATTGGTTTCCTGTTATCAGTGTGTAAAAATTATACAAATGAGAAACTATCAATATCACTATCACTATGCTGGAGTCTTTTGTTTTAGTTCGATTGTGTTTTAAAGATGTCTCAAATTGAAGGTCTCTTAGCATGTGGATGTGCATTGAAAAATAAATTTGGCTATTTCCTACTGATATTTGTCTGTTATCAATGATTGGGAAATGAGAAAACTGAGCAAATTTCATTGTTTTACCACTATGCTCGAATGTTTTCTTTTAGATCGATTGTCTTGAAAGATGGCTGAAATTGAAGGTTTTCGCATGTAAATGTTCATTCCAATTGCAATTTTATCATATGATTTGTATTGAATTTGATAAATCTATTCTAAATCATAACATTAATAAGGTGAGCGATAGGTATCCTCCCTGGTCTACTTATGAAATAATTAATATTATAATTAAATATAAACAAAAATACCAAAACACAACACTCAATTACTATCTCCACCAATATGAGCAAATTAGGAGAAGATCTGAAAAGCTGATTATAGAAATGCTTAGAAGAATTACACAAGTCATCCACAACACATTATGGTAGCATCACCATCAAACTGGGGTTTTGAATTTCTGGAATTCTAAATTATGATGACTCAATATATACATTTCTAGAGCAACTTGTCAATATCGTTGCTGATTATTTTGAAATGGTCTCTATAAATCTAAGTAGACCAACCAATGAGCTAAGCACAAATACTAAACATAAATAATTGTGCGATTCTTCATTAATCTCTGAAAATGATGTATCCATAAACAAAACTTCTATCTAAACACACTGCAGGATTAGACTCTGTTCCTTCTGCACTTATTGAGATTTTGCCTTCGAATCTGTAATTTTTCCAAATGTTTGGAAATATATAAAAATATGTCCTATCCTGAAGGGTGAAGATGAGCCTATGGTGGAAAAGTACAGACCTATTTCAATTAGCAATAAGTTTTCCAAAATTTTCAAGATGGCCATTTATAGAATTATCCTAAATGCGATACATAGTAATTTATTTGACTAATTAGCCTTTCCTTCCTTATAGTTACGACCTGGTAGATGTTGTTTATATTGATTGAGCAAAAGCATTTCATACAGTTGATCATCATATTTTAATTAATAAAATTTACGACATCGATTTGCCACAATATGTCAAAAATTTATTGAGATCCTATCTATCTAAACGAGAGAATGAAGTTGAATATAAGGTATATCATTCAAGGTTGAATATAAGTTGAATATCATTTCGCTTTTCGGCTACATCGGGAGTACCTCTAGGTTCAAATCTTGGCACGCTATTGTTCATCATATTTGTGAATGATATCTTCCGTGGCTTACTTTGTAGCTGCCTGATCTATGCTGATGATACAAAATTATATTATCCTGTTTCCATGATCAAGTCTCATGATGTTCTACATGCTAGCTTTGACAAATTAAACAAATGGTGTTATGACCACTTTCTTCCTATAAATCCTGTAAAACGTAGGGTAGTATCATTATTACAAACAGTACAATGCTGATATACTAATACTCAATTGATAAAGAAAATATGGAAACGGCTGATACGATCAAAGACCTTAGTTTGCTCTTTGATAAAATTTAACATCCAACTCACAGTGAGACAACATTGTTGCTTCTGCTAGTAAAACATTAGAATTTCTTATCCACTCGTGCAAACATTTTAAAACAACAGCGTCATTAATATCAACATTTCAATTGAATGTTAGAGTCAAACTTGATTTGCATCTGTCATTTGGGCACCTAGCACAGAAAAATATTCTAAAATGATTGAAAGTTGTCAAAATCGTTTTTTAAAATATCTCGCACGGAGGGAAGATAAAGTATGTCCATTTGGTGGTGCAGATTATGCTCTTCGGAATCGTTTTCGGGTATAGTCCTTAAAAGAGAGGTATACGTGCTCAGATATTGTTTTTATACAAAGTTTCTCGCGGTCTATATTCTTGTCCAATATTGCTTGAAATGTCACCCTCTGATGTTCCGAATTATTAGCCTCGATGCAGTATGCCATTTTACATTAAAAAGAAAATGAGTCATGGCTTTCCACTATTTAGGTTGTATAATTGTATCAGTGAAATCTCTTTCCAAATTTGTAAAAGTATTTGAAACGAAGTCAAAATTGAAACCCTAGTTTATTCTTATTTTATCTTCAAGATGACTTTGTAGCTCTGGAACTGGTCTGATTGACTGCTGGGTTTATGTACTTCTTAAATAAGTAATTAGATTGAAATCAGTTAACAGCATCCGATTCATCAGAAGTTTTGAGGAAAAAGAGAGATGATTTATTTTACATTTTATCTCTTCTATCGGTAATTATCGTAATTTCCACTCTATACATCGCAGATTTCGATAAAAGGGAAGAGCGAGTATCTCCCTTGGCAACCATAAGATGCTTCTGATAAGATACACGAAGTATTTTATTTCCTCTCCGGTATTGGGGGAAATTACCGGAGCTGTCTACTCTCGTTGACGTATAATATATGCATAATTTATGTATACGAACATCGTAGTCCCAGATCCCACTTGTGAAAATTATAGGCACTTTGAAAGTGTCTCCCTGAAACTTGACTCACTTGTTGGGAAAATTAAACTGCAAGATACACACTCTTGGAGAAGAAATAGGTTAAGCCTGGCTTACGAATTTATTCCTTGAAATCACATTTATTTCATACAGTTTCATTGCAATAACTTCAAGAATAATCCACCCTTCTTCAAACTCATTCAGAAAATCCGTGGACTCTTTTAACCAAAGATATTTTAAGATTGCTACAGATCAGGGAATTCTGGAAAACCAGGGAAAGTCAGGGAATTTAAAATTGGTGGGGAAAAATTTGTATAAACTTAGTGACACACACATAAAATCTTCTAGATAAATAAACGAAAAACCTTGATGCAATTATATTTAGAAAAGAAGATGTGGTGTATGATAACGACTCAACGACTTTTTTTTTGCAAATTCATCCTTTTGTGTTGAAGATTCAACCATTTTGGTAAGAAAATTCAACTATTTAGTTCAAAATTAACTTTTTCGATAAAAATTCATTTCCATGATTGGAAATGTTACTGTATTGTTTGAATTTTGTATTGAAAATCCATTTTTTGTTGAAATTACATATTTTTTTGTACGAATTTAATCTTCTTGATTAAGAATCTATTTTGTTAACAATTTATTTCATTTGGTTGAAAATCAATTGTTTCGACTAAGAATTCAACAATATTCTGTTTCAAGTTTAAAATTTATCTTCACAGTGAAAAATTTAACAATTTGGTCAAAAATTCATGTATTCATTAAAAAAATTTGCCTTGTTTGAAAGAAAGGTTCTCATCAGTTAAAACATCATCGTTTTGGTTGAACATCCACTTTTTTGGTTGAAAATTCACTTATTCTATTTTAGGTTAAAAATTGATATTTTTTAGCTAAAAATTCTTTGCATTTTTGTTATGTTGAGAATAAAAATGTCATCTTTTTTTGGATAAAAATGCAAATATTTGGTTGGAAATGTATTAGTTTTAGTTGAAGATTGAACTATTTTGTTGAAAATTAATCGTTTTGATTGAATTCAACTGTTTTTGGTTAAAAAATAAAATTATTTTTGGGAGAAAAGACAGGAAAAGACAGGGCATTTCGAAATTAGGATTTTTTAGCATCACTGGTATTGTTACTACATAAAAGTAGAAATATCTTTAAATTTAATCAGCTACACTTTAGATTAGGGCAAAACATACTCGTATAGCAAAATTTGATGAAAAAATGTACGGGCAAAATGGGATTTCAAAATGAAATTCGTTTTAGAGTTAATCCACTTAAATATGCCGCAGCCACATACGCCGTAAACCCCATGATTTATGGCACCAGGTATCAAGCTAGCTGATTAAATCCCTGCAAACAGGAAATAATTTAAAATTAACTATGTAATCTTGCACTATACTAAAATATTCCATGCTTTCTATTCAAATATATTACGAATTTATTATTTTATCAGTTTTTTTATCATTTTGATAAGTATTCAATAGATGAGTCAAATTTTAAAGTAAAAAAAAAATCAACATTAAAAATGGAAGAATTTGAAAGAAACGTGCAATTTTAAACTAGAAGATTTTTAAATTTTTGAATAAGGTGACCACATTTTTGAAAAATTACTCAAATTCAGTTGTTCACATAAAACAAGAATAACAAAAACTTTGCGAAAACAAAAGTTGTGCTGAATCGTATTGTAATAACTTTGTTTTCAGAATTCAAATATAAAAATTCTTTCAATCGAATTCATAGCTAATTTTTATTGAAAATCAAATTCATGTGTTTCGTTGCATTTATTATATAAAATAATAGGAATGAAAACAAGCAGAATATTTTTCATTGTAGTGGAGAAAATTTATATTTGATATGATAAATGTTTAACCAAAAAACATTTTAATTTTAAATCAAAAATAGTTTAATTCCACTTTAAAAAAGTGGTTAGATCCTGAACGAAAACTGGTTATTTTTTAACCGAATAGTTCCAATTTTTTCACACAAAAAAAATTTTTCAACTAAAAATAGAATTATAATTTTTAAATTAAAAATAAAAACGAAAAATATTCTCAGTTAAAGAAATTAACTTCCAACTGAACAGATAAATTTTGATCGAAAATGATCAATTTTCAAACAAAAAAATTAATTTAAATTTCATCTAAGTAGTTATTTTTCAAGCACAAAAGATGAATTTTCAACATGATCATTTTTCTTATTAAAATATTTTATTTGTAGATTTAATTTTCAAAACTGCGATCATCTTCTGTAGATTTTCGGTTTAAAGGGAAAAATAATTTTTGATATAAAATTAATATTTCGAATAACTATTCATTTTTTAGGATTATTGTTTATTTGTTTTTAAGGATATATAAATATGAAATTTATAAGATTCTGGAGAAAACTTAAAAAGATTTTTGATAATTTCAGATATGTCAAATAAAAATTTTAACAAAAAAGATAATATTTAAACAAATAGTTAAATCATCAAAAAAAAATACAAATTCTTAGCGAAAAATAAAATAGTTAATACTTCAATCCAAAAAGATTTTTATTCTAAATCAAAAGCAGTCGAAATTATCCAAGAAGGACAAATTTGCACACAAGTTGTATTTTTAACCAATAAAGATTAAATATTTTTCAAAAGAGACCAATTTTCTATAAATCAATTAAATTTGAATATTGTTTTCTAAAGAAAAAAGTTAATTTTCAACCAAATACATGAATTTTCCATCAAGGAGATTATTTTTGAATTTTTAAGAATTAAAAAGAATTAACAAATTAAAAAGAAGAATTCTCAACGATATTTAGTTGATATTTTAATCTAAAAAACAGTTCAGCTTCTAAACCAAAGAGGTTGGAATTTTATTTAAAAAGGATTGAATTTCTACCAAAAGAGATGAATTTTCAAACCAAAAAGATAAATTAAAAAAAATTATTGAATTCTCAAACAAGAAAATATTTTCTGTCAACTGAAAAATACTTTTCAATACAAAATAAAAATTTGGAATACTATTTATTTTTTAAGTTTTTTTGTTCATTTTCTTTAAGAGTATATAAATAAAATTTTCCTAGGTTTCTTGAGAAAATTAAAAAGAAATTCCTTTGAAGATTTCAGAAATGTCTAAAAAGTATCTGAAAATTTCTAAGAAATTTGTTCTCATATAAAGCATCACGCAAAAATAGAGGATAAATTTATGTAATTTTGAAATATATTTAGGTAATTTTAACGCTTGAAAAAATTGAAAAATATTTTTTAAATTCTCGAAAATCTATCAAAGATTTGAAATATTTTTAATCTTTTCGAAGCTTCTGAAATTCCTAAATATTTTTAATACTGACTCGAATTAAAAATTGATTTGTCAAAAAAAGAACCAGTTTGAATATTACCAGGAATCTTCAAAAAAATTTATTTTCCTCAAATCTTCCAAAGCCTTAAACAAAATATTTTGTTTCAAGATTTTTTTAATCTTTCGAATTTTAAATTATTTCCGAAGTATAATAATGATTTCTAAATGTATATTTGAAAATGATTAGAATTTTTCCAAACATTTTTAACAAATTTTGAAAAATTATGAAAATTATTGTCCTAAAATCTTCTAGACTCTCTGGCGACAATTCCCGAAATCTTTTAGAATGTCTAGAAATCTTATTGAATATTCTCTTAAAATAAATTATCTAAAATAAAAATTCATTTTAATTTTGCCAGAAATTTTAAGAATCTTTTCCATTGTTTTATTTCAAAAGTCTCAGCTTCCAATTTTTTTTTTCAAAATCGTTGAAATTCAACATGTAATTTAAAATGCTTTGATATTCATTGCGAAATAAATGAAAATTTGTTTTTTTGGATAGCCTTAAAAATTGTACAGTTCAAATTGAAGTCACAGATATTTTAAAGAAATTCCAGTGGCTATCCTCTTTTTATTTTTAAAACAAATTTAAATACTCGTTTGCTTCCTGATTTCAAATTAATATTAAGCTAATGCCTATCTATTTATGTTTCGTCGACTAGTCACAACTTTTTTAAAATATTTTTTCCACGAGTCTCCTGTTCTGTGGTTGACTAGTGGAAAACCGACGCTTTCGACATTCCACATCTGGGGCAAACGACAGCTGTTCACGTCTCGTCAACGTCGCGACGCGGGCGTCCCGAATACATTTGGAAGACTCAATATGCCTCAATATGTCATATCCGTTCATGAAAGTGCTGCCTTATGACTCATTTCCACCCCATTTTCTTAGCTAAGTACCATTCCACCCACTTTTTCTAAAAGCCTTTTTCACTTAAGTAGATAGGTAGGGCTGGTTCTAGATCAAGATTCCTACCTTACCGACTCCGAGAACGCTCAACAGCTAAAGTGGTTCGTGTCCGTGCTAAGTTTCTAAAATGTTCTCAAAGGGTCGAGATGACGTTACAAAATGATATTACGCAATTGTGAGAGACGAATTTGCTTAAACTATTTCAAGATTAATTATTATCTCAATTAAGCATTTCGCGTAAACACTTGTAAGGTTAATTTTTGATTGATCCTTGCATTTTCTACTGCGTTATATATATCCATGGGAAGAATAATTATTATTTAGTGCTCCCTTGTAAATAATAAATCTAATTTTTTAATCAAATGTATTATCTGTTATTTATTTATTAATTGAATGTATTATCCATATGGATGAAATAAATCATTTTTGCTTTTCTGGTAACTAAATGATGCAGTAGAAAATGCAAGGACAGATCAAAATATAACCTTGAAATTGTTTACGTGCAATTTTAATTGAGATAATAAATAACCTTGAAATTGTCTACGTAAACTAGTTACTCACTATTAGGCAATATTATTTTGTGAGGTTCATCTTTTTTTATTGAAAATTTATCTTCTTTTTTTTTGGTTGAAAATTCAACTGTATGTTTGAAAGTCAAATTACTTTTCTAAACAGTTTTTTAATTGTTTGAGGACTTAAACATTTTGTTTAATTTTTTGTTTATAATTAATTCTTCTAACTAAAAATGTTAATATTTAATTTTTAGTTTTAAATTCAATAATTTGGGTCATTTTTTTCTCTTTCAACTGAAAAATCTTTCTTCGTTGAAAAATCAACTCTATGGTTAAAAAATCATCTTTTTGGCAACTGTTTAGTCAAAAATTTATCTTTTTTGGTGGTGGATTCAATTATTTTGTTAAAAAATTCGTCTTTTTTGGTTGAAGTAAACTGCTTTTTTGTTGCAAAATGAAATGTTTTTCAGTTAAAGAATTTTTTTTTTAATTTTCAACTACTAATAATGAGAAATAAGCTCCTAGTTCAAAACTCTTTTCTTTCAAGATTTTTAATTATAGTTGAAAAATTCATCACTTTGGTTAAAAATGTATCCTTTTTTAGTTGGAAATTAATGTTTCGAACTGAAATTTAAACTATAACATCATTGACTGAAAATGTATCTTTTTGATTTGAAAATTCAAATAGTTGATCGAAAGTTGAAACACATTGTTTAAAATTTATGTTATTGGTTGAAAATTTAATTATTTCATTGAAAATTATTTTTTCTCTTGACTGAGAAATGTTTTCTAGTGAAAAATCAACTATTTTATTGAAAATTCAAATGTTTTTTGTGTGAAATATGAACTATTACAACTTTTGTCAAAATACATCTTTTTTGGTTGAAAATTCAACACATTAAGTGCAATTTTTTGTTATTGTCTGTAAAAGCTTTATTGGTTGAACCATAAACTGGGTTTGAAAATTTGGTCTTTTTAGTATGAATTCAATTTTTTTTATTTGAGATAAAAAGCTTTTTTGCATGAAATATGAACTATTCCATTTTTCGTTGAGAATTTATCTTTCTTGGTCAATTTAATTGTTTTGGTGAACATTCGTTTTTCTGAAAACAGAATTCTACTATTCAACTATCGAAATATTTCATTGCTAATTTAATTATATTGTTGAGAAAATAACTATATTATTAAAAACCCATATTTTTTATTGAAAATTCCATCACTTTATTCAATATTCAGCTATTTTATTAAAAAGCCATCTTTTTTTATCAGAAACTTGTCTTTCTGAATAGAAAATTCTTCCTTCTGGATGAAAAATCATATTCTTTCGTGAAAAAGTTCTTTGTTGAAAATTCGAATGTCTTCTAAAAAAATCGTCATTTTGGTTTGGAAATGCAACTTTTAGTTAAAAATCCAAATATTTTGTTGAAAATTCGTTTATTTTTCTTGAACGTTGAACCACTTGATTGTGAATGCAATTGTTGATCTAAAATTAATATTTTCTTGTTCAAAAATTTCGTTAAACATTCCTCACTTTTGGTAGAAATTTAATATTTTCTATTGAAAATTCTCTTCTTTCGTTGAAAATGTAATATAATTAGACATTAAATCTTAAGCATTTCTTATTTAATTCAATATTTTACCCGTATATCCAATAATAATAATTATTATCAATAACTAATTTTAAAATTGGGATTTTGTTGCAACCCTGTTAATAAAATGCTTTCGAATTATATACGAGATCACAATTCCCATTCCATATTGCTCAGAATTAAAAATGAGATATTCGGGAAACACCACTTTCGAGAAAGAAGTACCACCTGCCTCCTAGCGGGCGTTTTACTAACTATTATCCTTAAAAATTATGTTTGCAGTTTCCCGCACAAACTTTCGCATTTAAGAGTATCAATCGACGCTCCAGATGTCGCTAAATGTTAGTAGCAGGAATCTGTAATCATAATTTACACTAATTATCTACAATTTGTTAAAAAATTGGTCAAAAGTGTTCTTTTGTAAGTAAAATGTAAAATGTAAATGGTAAACTTGTAAGTTAATTCAGATAGATTGTCTTTTTAATAATATAATTACGACTCTGAATTCCAAATTGTTTAAGGGCGGAATTGTGAATTCGATCAACGACCACCGTTTGTGCAAAAGCGTACAAAATTACGTCTCGTTAGAGGCAGATTGACCCAATTACGAAAGGAACCGTCTGGCGCACCGTTCTCTTCTCCAAGAGCGTTACCGGCTGTTGTTTCGCTACAAACGAAACTTGTCTTTCCTTATCCTTCTGTTTCTCGTGGAAATTTGCCAATTGCGAAATAACAACTTTGTCGGAGAACAAACGAATAATTAAAAATAATTAAATGATTCCGCTTCAGGGTCTTCCGCATGCTTTTCACTTTTCAAGATCGGTTCGTGAATATTGAAACGTGCACATCTTTTTCTTTTTTACCCTCTTTTTCTTTTGTTTCCTACTTTATTCTTTAGCTCACCTTAAATCTCGCCGAGTCTCGAATCTCGTCTTGAATTTTGTCTCAAATCTCGCTTTGAATCTTTCTCGAATCTTGTCTCGAACGTACTCTCGAATCTCGTTTTGGATCTCGTTTTGGATCTCGTTTTCTCTCGACTCTTGTCTCGAATGTCGTCCGCTTGCTTTTTGCTTTTTAAGATCTGTTCATAAATACTTAAACGCTCGTATCTTTTTCTCTTTTACCCTGCCCTTTTTCCCCCTCCTTTATATCTCATCTCATCTCAATTCTCGCCTCATCTCGAGTATCTTCTTGAACTGTGCCTCGAATCTCGTCTTGAATCTTGTCTCGAATCTGGCCTTGGATCTCGATTCGTCTTGAGTCTTGTCTCGAATGTCATTTATCGCAACATTTGATAGGCTTTTCTGTAAAATTCTGTCGATCTTCAATCCCATACTTTTATAGCATCATATATTCATTCAAATTCTGTCATATCTTATCGACACAGTACTTGCGTCAAGTACCATGTTTCGCAATTCAGGATATTTCTATAAAATTCTATCCATCGAAAAATCTTATACTTTTCTATCAAAATTTTTTCATTGGATGAGATTTGTTAGAGTTTGAATGAGAATCTGCTGATAGAAAAGTATAGGATTTCTCGATAAAGATTATAAGAAGAAAGAAAGATTATAAGATTTCTGAAAAAAAATTCTCGACTTCGATAAAAACCTCAAAGTTTCTGAAACAAAGGATTTGATACGATTCTCCTGCGATTCGAATTCAATGAAGTTTCAATAAGATAATGCTGACAGAAAAGTATGAGATGTCCTGACAAAATTTTGACACATTTGATTTGATTTTCATTAAAAAGCATATTTAAATTTCCAAACTAGTCATTGGCTTTCAAAGGATTTTATGTGATTCTGAAGCATTTCTACAAATTTTAAAAAATATCATGAAATTTTAATGAGTTTTTGAAGATGTGAAGTGATTTGAAGTTATTTCAAAAGATTCTCTTGTTGAAAATTAAATTATATTTTCAAAAAGTTATCTTTTTTGGTTAAAATTGCAACTGTTTAGTTGTAAATCAATCTGATTTGATGGAGGATTCCAATATGTTTTGTCAAAAAATTTATCTCTTTCGTTAAAAATAGAAATATTTTGTTAGAAATTCATCTTTTCTTGTTAAAAGTTACTTGAAAATTCAAATGTTCTGTAAAATATTTCTCTTTTTGTATGCAAAGTTAATCTTTTTTAGTAGAGAAGTCATATTTTTTGGTTAAAAATTCATCTTTAATAGTTGAAAATTTACTTTTTGATCTTAAATTCGAATTTTCTAGTTAAATATTTAACTATTTAGCCGAAAATGTAACTATTTTTGGTGGAAGTTTAATCTGTTTTGTTTAAAAATGCGAACAATTGGTTGAAAATTTATCTTATTATATTGATAGTTTAGCTATTTAGTTAAATAATAGTTAATCTACTTGATTCAAAATTCAACTAATTTTTTAAATGTTGAACTACTTTAAGAAAATATATTTTATAAGTTAAAGATCCATCACTTTGGTTGAAAAGTTAAGTAGTTTGTTGAAAATTCGAATTTTTCCTTGTTGAAAAGCAATTTTTTAACTGGAAATTGTTCTATTACACCTTTTATTGAAAACTGATAGTTTTTAGTTTAGAATTCAACTATTTAGCTGAAAATTGAGTTTTTTGTTAAAAATTCGTATTTTTGGGTTGAAATTTCAACGGTTTGAAGACAATTCTTATTTTTAGCTTAAAATTTCAACTATTTTTTTTTTAATTCATTTGTTTTTGATGAAATTCCCAATATTTTAGTAGAAAATTAAAAACAAAATTTGACATTTTTTTCTCTTTTGAGCGAAAAATCTTTCATGATTGAAAATTCATCACTTTTGGTAGAAATTTTATCTTTTCTTGTTAAAATTTAAACTTTTTGGTTAGATGTTAATCTGTTTTGTTGAAGAGTTGAATTTTTTGATTGCATTCAATTGTTTTTCGTTCCAAATTAAAATATTCTTTTTATGAAGTATAAACTATTACATTTTTTGTTCAAAATTCAATTATTTTTTTAAAGCCCTTCTGTTTGATCGAAAATTAAACCAGTTGGTGAAACATTCGTCTTTTCGGACAAAACATTCATCCTTTGGATTAAAAATTCAATTTCCTTCTAAAAAATTCATCTTTTAGGCTAGAATATTCAACTATTGGTTTAAAAATGTAACTGTGGTTAAGGTTTGATGAAATTTGTTCAAAAATTCGAGCACTTGATTGAATATTTATTTTTGATGGTTCAAAATTTAACTATTTGGTTAAGAAAATTATCTATTTTATTTTTTAAAAAAATTTCAGGTTGAAAATCAATTTCTTCAACTGAAAATTCAACTATTCTATTTTTCATTGAAAATTGACATTTTTTAGCTTAAAAATCAACTTTTGAAGAAAATTCATCTTTCAGGCTTGGAAATTCAACTATTTCATTGAAAATTCGTCTTCTTGGTTTGAAATTTCTATTATCTTATTCAAAAATTCAACAATTTAGTACATATTTTTGGTTTCCCTTAAATGGAAAATCTTTCATGGTTGAAAATTCATCACATTTGGTAGAAATTTTATCTTTTCTTGTTCAAAGTCATAGTTTTTGTATAAAAATGAGTCCGTATTGGTTCAGAAATTAACTGTTTTTTTTAATCGACTTTCTTTGTTGCATTCAACTGTTTCTTTTAATTAAAAATTTAAATCTTTTTGGGTTGAAATATCAACTGCACTATTATATTTTTTGTTAGCAATTCATCCTTTTTTTTTAATAGAAAATACAACTACTTGTTTGAAAGTTGAGTTCCATTGTTAAAAACTAATTTTTTATTATAAATTAAACTTTTTTCTACACAATTCGTCTTCTAATTTTGAAGATTCAACTATTTGATCGAAAATCGAACTATTTGTGGTTGAAAATTCATCTTTAATGGGTGAAAAATTCAACTATTTTGTTAAAAATTGCTCTCTTTTGCCTGAAAATTTTTTCATGTGATAAAAATTGAACTATTTGGTTGAAAAAATAATCTGTCTTCATTGAAAGTTCATCTTTTCCAGTTTAAGAGTCAATTAGTTGGCAGAAATGTTGCCGTGGCCGCGATCGGGCCTCGACCTGGCAGCCCCAAATACAACATGAGACGTACGCCCCCTCCGTGGACGGATCTGGCTGCCCGATTACCGCTCAGGACTAAATTTGGGCACAACCTGAACAGATCGGACCCTGATCGGGGCCTGCATTTCATTCCTTATCCGCCCCAGATAGGGAAATTTCTACACAAGCCTTTTTCTATAAAAATCGACTTTTTAGCTTGAAAACTCTACTCACACATGATTTTCTTTACATACATCACTGAGCTAGAGAAAAAATCTGATTGGATTTGTGGCTTACCAGACACCCGATCCCTATATCCAAGACATTTTATAAGATCTCGGATAAGAGTAGAAGAAACTGGAGACATATTGTGGTTAGAGACCAGAACCAAGAGGGTTTGGGTTGTGGGTTAGGATGTGTGGTGTGGAGGGGGAGGGGGTGTGAAGATGTCTGATAGGGTTGGGGTTGAAAGTAGTAAAGTGGGAAAGGAGAGGGGGGAGTGTCGAAAGCCAATACGAGATATGTACTCTCTCCATAGGTGTAGACTACTCTAGTCGGTCTCGAGTGCTCTTAGCTCTCTCACAAGTGAAGGAATGAGAGGAGAGGTATGGTCTGGCTGCGGTGCGTTCGCTCTGGCAATAGATAGGTCGCTTCTAGCTTTTTGGCGACACTCCAGCCTCCGTATAAATACCACTCGTAGTCACCACACGTTCTAGCCCCCCGCCCGCCGCCCCCCCCCCCCCCTGCTACCCCCTTCCGCTTTCCCCTTCCCACACATCACCTTCTCACGTTCTGCTCACCAAATTCCCTTGCACCCCATCCCCCACCCCTGGGAACACTCGCGACTTACGATTTATCATTCTTTTTGTTTGGACAATCTGCTTTTTATTCAGTGGAGGAAGACGTTTGCAATAACACAATCCAGGTTCGAAAGAGAGAAAAAAGGTGTCATTAAGTGTAATGGAAGCAATGAAAAGGGGGAAAATAGGTTTTTTTATGAGCTTAGGGGAGTGATAGGGGAATAAATTATTTTCAAACAAATTAATGTTGATAGCTTATTTTTATTAAATACTAAATACTCGTTTGAAACGTTCTAATATCGCGAGAATTTAAAGCGAATTATATTACGTATGGTTGATTTTTACACGAAGAAAGATTTTCTACCAAAATAGATGAAATTTCAAACGAAAAGATAAATTTTCAAGAAATGAATCATTTTTAAGCAAATAGTTGCATTAATAACAAAACACTTGAAATTTTAGGCAAAAGAGAGAAATTTCCGTCAAAATAGTTAAACTTTCAACCACATAGTTAAATTTTCAATTGCAAATATAATTTTTAGTCAAGAAAGATTACTTTTCTACTAAAAAAGATGAATTTTTAATCGGAAAAGATGATTTATTACCAAAAAAATTGAATTTTATACCAAAAAAACATGACTTTAACAAAGAAGATGATTTTTGAACAATATTATGAAATTTCTAAGGGAACAGTTGCATTTTAAACCTAATAGTTGAATTTACAAGCGAAAAAGACAAATTTTTTCAAAGATAGTTGAATTTTCACCAAAAAACGTTATTGTCAACCAAGAAAGATGAATTCTCTATTCAAAATAATGAATTTCCAACCAAAAATGATGACTTTAACTACGAAGTCTCATTTTTCACAAAATAATTAAAATTCCTTCAAAACAATAAATATTTTAAACCAAATAGTCGTATTTTTCACCTACAAAGAAGAATTTTCAAACCAGAAGAATAATTGTCCACTAAAATACGAATTTCAGCAAAATACAACGAAAAATTAAATCATTCAATTTTCAGTTTGAAAAATTAATTTTCAAAAAAAATGTCAGCTAGTTGTATTTCGCCAAAAGAGATGAATTTTTCAAACAAATAGTGGAAATTTTTCCCCAAAATAGTCAGTTAAAAAAATTAATTTTTCATTATGAATGAAATTTCCAACCAATTAATTGAATTTTTCATAAAAAAATATGAATTTTCAACTGAAAAGATTAATGCTCTACCAAGAAGTCAAATTTTCAGCAAAATGCATGAATTTTCAACTACATAGTTGAATTGTCAGCTAGGAAGATCAATTTTCAATTGAAGATGTCAGTTTCGAAACCCAAATGGAAGAGTAACATTTTTAGTCAAGAAAATATATTCTCAAGAAAAAAAAACACGAATTTTCAACAAAATAGTTAAATCATCAACCAAATAGTTTACTTTTCAATAAAAAATATAAGTTTTTCACCAATAAGATGAATTTCCGATAAAAAAAAGCATTTTCAAGAAAGTGCATGAATTTTCAACTAGAAAAGTTAAATTTTTAATTGAAAATATCAGTTTCTAAGAAAAAATGGAAATGTGCCATTTTTATTTGAGAAATATAATTTAAAAAAAAAACGACTTTTCAAGAAAATATTTAAATTTTCAACCAAAAGTTTAACTTTCAAGCAAAAAGATTATTTTTTGACCGAGAAGATTAACTTTTGCGACCAAAGAAGACGAATCTTCTGAAAGATACATGGATTTGCAACTAAATGGTTGTCTTTTCTACTTAACAAAAATCAATTTTCAACCAAATAGTTAAATTTTTAACTGAAAAAAAAGTTTCCACAGGAAAAAGAATAATTAAATTTTGTGTTAAAAATACGTTCTCAACCAAAGAAATGAGTTTTCAACAAAAGAGGCCAATTTTTAACCAAAAAGTGGAGTTTTGAACAGAAATATGATTTTTTGAAGAAGAAAATCAATTTTCTACCAAAAAAACAAGATTTTTTAACCAACTAGTTAAATTTGCGAACTAAATAATTTAATTTTCTATAAAAAAATGTTTTTTTTTCCCCAAGAAGATTAATTCACTAGCAAAAAAGACGAATTTTAACGAAATAGATGAATTTTCAACCAAATACTTTAAATTTCAACTAAAAATAAAATCGATTTTCAACCAAGTAGTTGAATTTTAACCACAAATGATGAATTTTCAAGCACAAGGATTAATTTTCTACCAGAACAAAATGTAACTAGAAAAGATCAATTTCAAATAAAAATATCAGTTTTCAGCCGAAAATGAAATAGGTGAAATTCATTCACTTAATTCTCAAAAAAATATTTTTTTCAACAAAAATGGTAAATTTCCATTCAAAGAGATAAATCTTTAACCAAATGAATGAATTTTTAACAAAACCAAAATTAATTTTCAACCAAAAATAGTTGGATTTTCATATTGGGTTTTATTAATTCAGTTCGCATTTAAGCGAAATAAAGAGAAAAATCGGGAACCGGCAAAGTTTTCTCAAAACAGAGAGAAAAAGAAGAATTCTTAAAAAAAGAGGAAACTAGGAAAATAGGGGAAAGAGTTTAAAGTATGAAATATGAAAGTAATTTCCAAAATCATCAAGTTATTAACGAGCTGTACTGCCACTGCCGCCCCCCCTTCTCCTGTCATCAACCGTAATTTTTTGGGCGACCCCTTCCCCCTCAAATTGGTATCGTTGATGGACTGCCCCTAAAATGAGAATACATTTTGAACCATTTTCTAAACTAGCATTCAAATTGAATACTGCTTCGTTTTTGCTATTGTAGGAGATAAATTTTCTTAGGGAGAAAAAATAGACCTTCCGAGTTTCATGAACCTTCAAATGTGAGTACACACGTTTTTGGGTAAAGTAACTTAACGAGATACAAGAGCACTTTAGGTAGGGAATAAGGGATGAAAGAGACTGGACTCGTTTTCCAACAAAACTGCTAAACCACACTGTTCCCTTGCACCTGAACATCGTTTGATGTCAACCTCATTTTCCTCCTTCTCTTTTTATCTGACCTTATTTTCCTCCTTCTCTTTAAATTTCCTTCTCTATGCTTTTCCATCACGTTAACCAGTTAACCCACCCACGCACCATTCCAATTTCATTGACGTGCTAACTGTCTGACTCACCACCAAACACAAATATTGAACCTCATTAAAGACCATCCTCATTATTCAAGGTCACACCCTGTCTATAAAATAGAAGTTTACTTTCGTCGACTCATGTACATAAACTCAGATTTGTTTTCGTTGAAATATTATCATCTTCTCCCTAGAGGGATTTTCTTTACTAAAAAATTAGTCAAAGTAGGCACCGCCTAAGAAAAGTGTTTTGTAGCTTAGTAAGACGTTAGTTAAGTCCTTTAAACCTTTTCTTCCATAGTTTCTCTTTCCTACTCCATCTAGATTCCCCTAATTCTCCTTCGCTTACTTCATCCTTCGCTTATTCCCTTTCCAAACTTCCTGCTCTTCTTTCCCCTCTCCTCGCTTCAACAGCTAATACTCCCCTTTCCCTATTTCCTTTCCCCAGCCCTCACTTTTCCTTCTCTACTCACCCTCATTTCTAATCATTGAGCCTACTTCCCCTCACTTACTCTCACTTCTTCTAATCTCCCTAATTTCTCTTCTCCAGGACGTTAATTAAGTCCTTCGAACCTCTTCTTCCATACTTTCTCTTACCTATTTCATCTAGATTCCCCTTATTCTCCTTTGCTTACTTCATCCTTCGCTCATTCCTTTTCTAAACTTCCTCCTCTTCTTTCTTCTCTCCTTGCTTCAACAGCTAATACTCCTTTTTCCCCATTTCCTTTCCCCAGCCTTCACTTTTTCTTCCCCACTCACCCTCATTTATAATCATTGAGGCTACTTCCCCCCACTTACTCTCACTTCCTCTACTCTTCATAATTCCTCTCCACTTTCCCTATTCTTATTTTTTATAATTTCCTCTACTTCCCTCATCCATCATTCCTTTCACTTCCCCTCTCCTCGTTTTTTTCATGTCTTATACTTCCCTTCCACTCATTTAACCTACATCCCTTCCTCTTATTTCACCTTCTTCCCACCTCTAATTTTTCCTAACTCCTCCTCTTCCCATTTCCCCACACTTCCCATATTTCCCCTCCCGTCATTTTCGCTTACTTTTCCTTACTTCCTCTCTTTGTAAAAATGTACGACGGAAGGATGGACGGACGGACAGACGAACACCCGACCAAAATATAAGGGTTTCTGCCCGGGGTTACGAAAGCCTAACAGCTAGAACTAGAATTAAAATATTCCATGTTGAATTTTCAACAAAATAATTCAATTTCTAACCAGAATATCTAATGTTTAAACAAAAAACATTAAAATTGAACCAAAAATGGTTGCAATTTCATTCGAATAGTTCAATTTTCAAGATGCATTTTTTAGAAGAAAGTTGTATTTTCAATCCGAATAGTTACACTTTTAAACCAAAAATATCACCTTAACAAAAGTAGTTCAATTTCCATTAGGATACGTGAATTTTCAACCAAATAGTTGATTTTTCAACTAAGAAAGATTCACTTGTTCGAAAAAGTCATCTTTTTGGTTGAAAATTCAACTATTTGGTTGAATGTTGAACTTTTTTGTTGAAAATTTATTTACTCTTTATGAATGTTCATAATTTTATTTGAAAACTCATCTCTTTGGTTGAAAATTTGTTAATTTTTTTTTGGTTGAGAATTAATTTTTTAAACTGAAAATGTAAATATTCCATTTTAGATTGAAAATCAATATTTTTGTTAGGAAGTTAAACTATTTATATAGAAAATTCAACTATTTGGTTAAAAATTAAACTTTTTATTGGAAAAATTTTTTTGGCTTCAAAATTCCACAGTCCTGTTGAAAATATATGTATTTTGTTAAAAATTCGACTTTTTGGTATAGCATTGATTTTATTGTTTACAAATTACTCTTTAGTGGCTACAAATTCATTTACTTGGTTGCAAGTTGATCTACTTTGATAAAAAATCATTTTTTAAAAAGATTTTGATTAAGGATTTAACTATTTTTATAAAAATTCACATTTAACTATTTTTGAAAAGTCATCTTTCTTTGTTGAAATTTAACTTTCTTGTTCAAAATTAATCAGTTCCGGTATAAAATACAACTGTTTTCTAAAAATTTCGACCTTTTAACTTGACAAATTACTTCTTTGGTTGATAGTTTGTATTTTGGGTAGAAAATTAATTTTCTTGGTTTAAAATTCATCTATTTGGTTGAGGATTGAAACATTTTGTTGAAAGTTTATTTTTTCATAAATTCAACTGGTCAAAAATACTTTCTTTTTGCTTTAGGAAAGTAATTTTTTAAACTAAAAAAATTGTTGCATTTTTGGTTGAAAGCTCATCGTGTTTGGTTAAAAATTCAACTATTCTGTTAAAAATTAATCTATTTTGTTGAAAATTTAATTATTTTGTTGATAATTGAACTCTTTTGTTACCACATCTTTTTTTCAAAAATTCAACCGCCTTTTTCATTCATCCGGTTAGATTCAAAATTCATATTTTTTGGTTGGAAATTAAGTATTTTGTTGAAAGTTTAACCGTCTTTTACAAAATTTGTCGATTTCACTAGGAAATCAAAGTATTTGTTCAAAAATTCATTAATTTTATTGAAAAATTTAATTCATTTCTTAACAATTCATCTTTTTGGTTGAAAATTGAATATTTTGTTGAAAATTGAACATTTATAAAAAATACGTCTTTTTGGCTCATAAGTTGAAATATTTGGCTAAAAATTCAATTATTTTGTTGAAAATTCAATTATTTTGTTGAAAATTCAATTACTTTATTGAACATTCAATTATTTTCATGAAAATTTAACAATTTTTCTAAAGTCATTTTTAATGGTCGAAAATTCAACTGTTCTGTTGAAAAATTCGTTTTTTGAATTGAAAATTGATCTTTTATGTTTAGTAATGCAATTGTTTGTTTGAAGATCAATTTTTTTCAGTTGGAAATTCATCTAATTTGTTAGAAAATGTATGTTGGTTGAAAATGCAATATTTTGTTACTTTAAATCTTAATAATTTGAAGCGTGTCATAATGAATCTAATATATTAGAGTTATTTTCCAAAAAAATTATTTCCCTATTTTCGTCAAAAATCACCCTATTTCCCCACGTATATTGGTAACTGAACTCACTAGAAACGCGAAAAACTCTGAATAAACGTGAATTCCCTTAGCCAATGGCTACGTTACTTTCAGTAGCGGTGATGTGTGTGTGTGGGGGGGGGGGGGGCGAATAAGTAGCGGCGAGGGTTGTCAAAAACAGTCGAAAATTGCTAACGTAGTTCATGGACGGCCCCTTATTTTGATATCAGGAAACTTGTGATATCCGTCAGCTGGGAGAGACACCTGGCGGTAGCGTCTTCAACTTCTCCGTGATAACGCTCAATTCAAGTTTCAATGTAATACTAACTACCCAGAAATGTTTAAAAGTTGACAAAATGAATACTGCGTAATTTTACTCTTGAGAGAAGTTGAATACTCCAGTAAATCACCCCTTAAGACATTTCCCTCGCTCTTCTTAAATTGCCTTGAGATTTTTATAACTGGCTAATTATGAGGCCATTTTTCGACTGTGGAAAGGGAGGGCGCATCAATGAAAGAGAGCGAGGGAGAAAAAAAAGGAGTCTGAAATAAAAGCGGAGGAAGGAACGAAGTGAAGAGGGAGAAAAAGGAAGAGGAAAGAGGCAAAAAAGAGAGAAAAGTCCGACAGGAACGTCAGGCTCGTTCTTTAGCGCGTAATTAAGCGAGTCCGCGTCGCTCGTCACGGCCGTTTTGCTGGGCTTTAATTTAAAGTTATGATTCATGATCACTCTAGGACAGAGGAAGCAACACTCCGGAAAGGACAGCCGGAAATTCGTAATTCGAACTTCGCTTCTCCGGTAGTAAGCAAATTCACGGTAAAATTGTGCTGCTGATAAGAAAGGCGTTGATCTCTCCAATGAAGTTTGTTTCGCTTTACAGGCTCTTTTCCTAGCTGAAAGGAGAAACGAGACATTAATTTTTTAATTTTATTAGTAGAAGCCTTTAGAATTGCTTTTCTGTCTCTTAGGATTTGAATTTGGCGCCACATTGAATTAGTTAAGGACGCCGTCGACAGATTCCACTGCAGCATTTTTTTCTTGGATATAGTACGAGGTCAATTATTAATTATTTCATGTTTCTAATTTGGAAATTAGTAGAGAACTTTAGGAGACTAAAGTTGGGCACCTAATCGAATTAGTTAGGGACGCCGTCGACAGATGCCGCTGCAAAGTATTTTTTACAAATAGTGCAAGTTCGATTGTTAATTATTTCTTATTTCTGATTTGGAAATTATTTGAGAATTTTGGCACAATGAAACGTCTCTAATAGTAAAAAATACCTGCACAAGTATTTTTACAGTAAGAAATATCAATATATTAAACTTACAGAGTGCACACTCTTTTTGTAGAGCGCGTGTTTGTTTTCTAGTGGAACTAAATTTCTATTTACTATTTATTTCTATTTATTCATTTTTTGTTGAAGGTTAATTCTTCTTGGTTTTAAATTGATCTATTTCGCGCAAAAGAATTTTCATTGCAATAAAATTGAACGGTTTTGGCAGAAAATTAACTTTTTATTGAAAGTTCAAATTTTAGTGTCAAATATTCAACTAAAATCTTTCTTTGTTGAGAAATTGACTATTTTTTTCCAAAGTCGTGTTTTTGATGTGAAAATTCATCTTTGATGGAAGAAATTTAATCTTTTTGGTTTGAAATATAACTGTTAGGATAAAAATAATATTCTTCTTAGGTTGAGAAATCAACAATTTTGTTTGAAATATTTTTTTTAATCCAACTGTATTTTCATTTACAATTAAAATCTTTTTTTTTTAGAATTATATATTATGATTATATATATTGGAATCATTCATCTCTTTTATTTCAATTTTTGGTGGAAAATTGACCTTTCTAATTGACAATTAGCCTTTTTTTGGTGAAAGAAAAATCTCCTTGATTTTAAATGCCGTCTTTTCTGGTTAAAAATGCAACTGTTTGATCGAAAATTAACTTTTTACTTCAAAATTCATATTTTCGGTTTAAAATTCAACTGTTTCACAGAAAATTCGTATTTTTACTTGAAAGTCAACCAGTTTGCAAAGAACTTTTTTTCCTTGCAAAAAAGATGAATTTTTCACAATCAAAAAATACTATTTTTCAACAAAATATACTATTTTTCAACAAAATATATAAATTTCTAACCAAATCGTTATATTTTCTACCAAAAAGATTAATGTTCTACTAATAAGAATCAATCGCGAACAAAATACATGAATCTTGTAACCAAATGCTTGAATTTTTAACAAATATCATAAATTTTCTACCAAAGGGTTGAATTTTGAAACCCAAAATGAATCATTTTCAACATAAAGTGAAATAGTTAAATTTTGATCAATAAAATAAATTTTCAAATTAAAAAAAAAACTTGTTTCCCACAAAACTGTTGAAATTTATACCAAATAGTTTAATTTTCTCCCAAATTGTTGAGTTTTTGAGCCCAAAATAATCATTTTTTACAAAATATCCGAATTTTCAACAAAATGTTAACATTAAACCGAGCAGTTATATTTTCAGTTAAATCAATTTATTTTCGAAAAAACACGAATTTAAAAAATTAAATTAAATTCTCAAGGTAATTTTCAAGCAAAAAGTTGCATTTTTAATAAAAACATTGATTGTCTGTCAAAAATGACGAATTTTAAATAAAACACGTACATTTTCAGCCAAATAGTTGAAATTGCAACCAAGAGGATTAATTTTCTAGCAAAAAAGTAGAATTTAAAAAAATGATTAATCTTTCACAAAAAAATAACAAAGTAGTTCAACTTTCGACCAAATAGTTGAGTTTTTACCAAATTTCTGCATTTTCAGGCCAAATTAGGAATTTTCAACAAAGAAGTTGAATTTTAAACCCGAAAATGTAAATTTTCAACCAAAAATTTAAATTTCAACCAGAACAGATTAATTTTCAACCAGAAAGTTTCAGTTTTAATCCAAAAAAATTTAATCTCTACAAAAAATATTAATTTTGCGAGAAAAAAAATCAATCTCATTGTTGAATTTCAAAGTCAAAAAGACGAATTTTCAACAAAATAGTTTAATTTTCAACTAAAAGGATGTCACTGAAGCCTATGATAAATAAATTTACATGTTGATCATTTATAAATTAAATAGTTAATATTAAATAAACATTGAAGTTAATTTCTTATACTTTTAAAATATTAGGTATAGAATTAAAAATATCTTACCAAAAGACTTTACGTAATTTATGCATGACTCCTTACGGAAAGAATCCAGAGTGGCGATTATGTAATTTTATTTCACTCTTGTTTTACTTTTACGTGAATTTCAAATTTCACTTCAGTTCCTTATCATAATTCGCAGCGGATGTCGATTTTTTTCTTGACAAATAAACTAAAGTGCTGTGTATTAAAAATTCACATGAAAGTGAAATGAAATTACATAATCTTGTCCCCGATGGGAAAATTTGTGTTGTCAAATTACGAATAATGAACTCTTGTTTGTCTGAGGTTAATTTGAAAGAGCTGTCCGTAAAAGGCGGGACGTGTAGCTTAATTCGAAATTAAATCGCACCCGGTGTCCGGTCTCGAGAGAATATAGCTGCTATGTACAGTGTATATAACACGAGCCACATGGGTGTGCACTTACGTGCCCTCATAAAGAACCTTACATGAGAAAGAGGGTGTTATGAAAATGCTCGTGATTACGGCGCTTAAAGCTGCTGGTTCACGCGACCACGTGGAATTAGGGAAATGTCCCCTGAAACGTTCCACTTGCATGAAGTCTCCGGAATAGTACATTAAAGAAAAAAAAAGATGAAAAAGATCTCACTTGAAAGCCGCTAATGGCTCATCAGATGCGACCCCATAAGCTATATTTAAACTTTAAATAGACTTAAAAAAAAACTCTCACCGAAATAGAAAAGCATGGTTTGGTATTTCTAGACTTGAACTCTTAGGGTTTGGATATTTTTAGAAGGATTGTGCGATCTTTAATTCAAAGACGCGATCGCTAGATGGCGCTTCAGAATTACTTCTTCGAAACTAGTTCAAGTTCAGTTAGCTATTTGTGTCTTTTGTGGAAACAGTTTTTGCAAATCAGCTTCAAAATTATATTTCACGAATTGATGTTGCAATATTGTGCTAATTTTGATGAAACGATTCTTTTCTTTTTATAAAAATCTCGAGTTGAGTTATTTTGTGTAGTTAACGATTTAAATTGCGCGCCAAAACGCTGTAGTTAGGGACGCCTTCTCCAGACGGCGCACTGTGGTGAAATAAGAAACTCGGGTTTGAAATCTTCCAGAGTCTACATTTCTTTGGTAATGTTACTATTAAAAAAAAATTAAAGCTGACTACATGCTGAAGAACTTTATCGAGCCGATTTTCCAAAATATAGTTTTTTTTAATTGTTATTTAAACCGAAAAATGCCAAAAACCCATAATTTTCTATATTTATGCTACCTAATTTGCTACATTCATTACCATTCTCTCAAAAAGGTACAGAATTCGTGAATTTACATTCGCTGAACAGATTTTGTTATCGGGATGAAGTTCCTTCACTTCCTTAATTTTTGTAAACAAATTGATGAACAAAATTGATTTTTGTTAGATTTTAAAGCCTGAATGCATTTTTATCTCGATCTTCTTGTAGAATCATATAAGATGTCTCATTACAACTAAACATTAGACAATTACAAAAAAAAAAGAAAAAAACGATTTCTCTTGAAAGTGCCGTACCCAATGGTTCCTCAGATGCGACCCCATAAGCTATTTTTAAACATAAATAGGTTTAGAAAAAACCGCTACTGAAATAGAAAATCATTCATGGTTTGGTATTTCTAAACTTGAACTCTCAGGGTTCAGATATTTTTAGAAGGATTGTGCGATCTTTAAGTCAAATATGTGATCGCTAGATGGCGCTTCAGAATTGCTTTTTTGGAACTGGTTCAAGTTCAGTTAGCTAATTGTGTTTTTCAAGGAAACAGTTTTTGAAAATAAATTTAAAAATGACATTTCACGAGTTGAAGCTGTAATTGCAGGACTTTTGATGAGATGATTCATAAAAAAAGTATTCAGAAAAATATAGAAAATTATAGAATTTGATAGACCAGATATCCAGAGAAAACATCAAATTGAATCAACACTTTCTTATTGAAAATCTATCAAATCTTGTCGGTACCAGATTTGTATCAAATCCTATGTTCCAGAATGCCTGAAATTTCCATGAAATTCTATTTTTACAGAAATCTTATACTTTTCTACCAACAGCATCTCATTGAAATTCTATAAAATTTCCAGATACTTTTCTATTATCAGTTGCTCCTCCAAACTCGTTCAAACTCTTTCAAAATCCTATCTTAAAAAGTTTCGGAAATTTCTATCAAACTCTATCTGTCAAGAAATCTTACACTTTTCTACTAACCAATTCTAATCTTAACCGATCTTCCAAAATTTCAGAAAATTCTATCAAATTCTATCCTTCGATTTGTATAGTATCAGTTTCAGTCATTTCTGCACTTGCAGTGGCTCTTACATTCTAGTTTGCACCTTCTTTTGTTGATGATTTTGGACACCTTATGTACCGTAATCTCAGCAGAGACCATTTTTATTCGAGCGCACGTGTCATGAGATAATTATTCTTGTGACTGAAGAAGTTGGGGAGTCCAAAAGAAAGGAAAGTAGCTGGAAGAAGAGAGCAAAAAAAGTAGAGGGGAAAGCTTTAGCAATCACATCATCGATCACCCGTGACTTTCGTTGTTAGACTTCTTTTTAAACGATGGAATCGTGACATTTACAAGCTGGTCATTTTTAACCCCTGCTTTATCGAACTTGGCCTCTTCTTTTTGAACTTCCACTTTTCAACAGATCCATAATTTTTGCCAAGATCAAACGACCCCTTGGCCAACCGGGGCAAAACACGCGTCCAAAGTTGAACGAGTGCGATAAGACGATATCGGATTGGCAAATGGATGGAGTGGAATGAAAAGGGGTTTAGAGCCATGTGCTCACTCAGGTTGGATTTAAGACGATAGGGAGGAGAGATAACCCCGAAAACACTTCAATCGATAAGTCGAATATTGAGGAAACCACTCAATTTAGGGGACCAGTTATTTGCATCTTCATCTTTACCCCGATGCTTGGTTTTGCCCCAGTTTCCCTTAATCAGATTGGAGTGGATGGTTTTTGTTTCTTTATAAAGTTTCTGCTTGGCAAGTAAATTCTGAACTTAGTGAAAAATAAGGGGAGGAATATTTTATCTTAAAGTAAAAGGAGGGAAGGAAATACAATGTCTTGTATGCCGAAATTCATCTGACAGAAAATAAATAAGCTATCATTACTCAGTCCATGGCTAATGTCTATCAAAATTTCGATAGGAATAGCTAGAACTGGAAAAAAGAGTATTGGTACTGAAATTTTGGTACAAATAGTCAGAGTTTTTATGTACACATTGACACATTCTTTGTTTGAATAATGCAATTTTTTTGTAGTTCAAAATGTAAGTGAGACCGGGGCATTAGCACCCTTATTCGATATCAGCCAGGGTACTAAAGCCCTGGTCCCACTTACATTCTAAGTTACGAAATAATAAGATACATTAAATATTTTAGCAAAATACAATTTTTAACTAATTTGCATGCATTTTTGTGTGTTCTTCATTGAATGTAGAGAAACTTACAATCGTTTTCAATTAAATCATTTTGGCCTAAAAACGTTTTAAATCAAATAATTTCAAATTAAGAGCTACAGCTAAACAATTATATCATTCCAAATTCAAATGTTCTCAATTGATTAATTGATAATTAATTACAAAAATTTTTTATTCAAATTTGAGGAAACGTTTATAATTCCAGAATATACATTTCCCCCTGTTTTCAAGAAAGTTAATTCGAAGAGAATCAATGAAACCAAATAAAAAATCCAACTTTTTTGTATTCAAAGTTATTTCATTTCAGTTGAAAAGCCTGTTTTCATATTTTCGGTACAGAATTCATCTGTTTCGGCTCATTATTTTCATTATTTTCTAGAATATTCAAATATTTTATTGGAAAGTAATCTCTTTTTATTGAAAATTCGACTTTTTGGTTGAATATTAAATTGATACTTTTTGGTAGAAAAGTCGTCTTTCTTAGTTGAAAATTATCATTTTTATTCAAAATTGATGTTTTCTAGAAGAAAATTTAACTCTTTGGTTGAAAATAAACATTTATTTTTAATAACTCATATTTTGTAGTCAAGAATTCAATTATAAGGTTGGAAATTAATTTTTTTTGTTGAAAATTCATATTTTGTAATTAAAAATTCCATTTTTTCATGAGAAATTATGTTTTTTTTGCTGGGAAATTCAACCAATTTTAATCAAAACTAAACTTTCTTGTTGAATATTCGCTTCTTTTTTTATTTAAAATTCAACTACTTTGTTTGAGAATTTAACCATTTGGTTGGAATTTAATTTTTTTTTTTGAAGCTTCAAATTATTTCTTCAAAAATTTAACTATTTGGTTTAAAATTAATTTTGTTGTTGAAGATGTATCTTTTTGGGTTGAAAATGTAACTATTTCATTGAAAGATAATCTTTTTCGTTTCAAAATTCAACTATTTTGGTAGAAAATCCAATTATTTGTTTGAAAATGAGCTTTTTGTTCTACAATCATATTTTTTGTTTGATAATTCAACTATTAGGTGGGAAATTAATTTTTTGTTGTTTAAATTTTATCTTTTTGGGTTAAAAACGTGACTATTTCGTTGTAAGTAAACCTTTTTTGTTTGGAAATTCAAGTATTTTGGTAGAAAATTCAGTTGTTTGCTTCAAAATGAACTTTTTTGTTTGATCATCATATTTCTTTATCAAAAATTCAACTTGTTATTTGGAAATTAACTTTTTTGTTGAAAAATAATATTTTCAAGTTGAAAATTCTATTTTTCGGTTCCAAGATTAAATAATTTTGCTGGAAAATTGAACTATCTTGTTGATACTTCGTCTTTTTGGGTTAAAAACTCAACTATTTCGGCTTGAAAATTCAACAATTTTGTTGAAAATGCAATTTATTTTTTAATAAAAATTCATTTTTTTGTAAAAATTCATCATTTAAGTTGGAAACTTATTTGCTCAAATGAAAAATGGACTATTCCGCTTTTGGTTGAAAATTGAACTATTTCATACCAAGAAAATATTCTTGATAATTCGTATTTTTAGGATAAAAACTCAACCATTCCGGTTTGCAAATTCAACAGTTTTGTTGAAAATGCAATTTATTTTTATAAAATTTGTCTTCTAATGAAAATTAATTTTTTTTTGTAAAAATTCATCATCTAAGTTGAAAATTTATTTGTTTAAATGAAACTTTGACTTTTCCATTTTATACCTCTTTTTCGGTAGAAAATCAATCTTCTTAGTTGAAAACTCATCTTTTTGTTTGAAAATTCAACTACTTGTCTAAAAATCTAACGAATGTGAATCCTTTTAATTCGAATTGAACATGGTTCCCAAATTAGTTTTATTCAGAAAAAATTATTTTCTTATTATTCCCCTATTTTTGGGAAAAATTGCCCTATTTATCCTGTTTTGGAAGCACTCAGGTCGTGAACTCTGCAATTCAATAACCTTCCGATTACAGAAGGAAAAAATGTTTCCTTTTTGTATAAAAAAAAAATATTTTTTCAATTCTCAAAACCTAGTAAATTTAGACAGTAGTGTAAACTTTTCAGCCAGGATGGCAGAGCTTCAAGAATTCACACAGCAGTTGATTAGTTTGTAACTCAAGCGTGCCAGTGTGAGATTTACATGAACATTGTTCAGTCTCCGAGAGATCAGGTGAAGACAGATAATGTCGTCGCTTGCAGAAAGGCAAACCTTAGTTCATCTTACTTAATAACTGTAAATAATCGTGTCGTCAAATCAATGAAAAAAAATATTTATTGCTATTTTTTCCTACTTTTATTTTTGTTTAAATTAAATTTTTTCCTTATAAAAATATTTCTTTTGGAAACAGTAAGATACCTTGAGAGTTTCACACCCCCTTTAATAATTAAATAAGCCGGAACCTTAGCTAAAAATGCTTAAAAAATAAAATTTGTTTTAAAAAATAAAATGTAATAAAAAATAAAATGTAATAAAAATAAGTACGTAGTTTAACGAACCCAAAATTTATTAATTTTTAGTTATAAATTTATTTCTTAGGAGCCTAAAATACTTTATATAGCCCCATTTTGGGAGTTTGTAGTCCAAAATCAAAAAGGTATTAAAAATTAACTTCAATGTTTATTTGAGCTATTATTTTATAAATGATCAATATTTCTATTTATTTATCGCAGGCTGAACTGAAATTGACAATTTCTTTATTAGAAATTTTATATTCATCTGATAAAATATTTCTCCTATTATATTAATTAAAAAATTTATTGAAAAAGTTATTATTTTGTTGAGAATTCGACAATTCTATTGAAAAGTTTTCCTTTTTGATGAAAAAATCAACTGTTTTCTTTGAAAATTTGAGTTTTTAGCTTCAAAATTCAATTTTTTTAGACTTGAAATTGGAAGACCTAAATTTCAAATTCAGTTTCGTGAAAATTAGATTTTTTAGTTTGAAAATTCATCTCTTTTTGTAGAAATTAAATATTTTTTCTTGTTTAAAAATGCAACAGCCTGATAAAAAATCAATCAGTTTCGATCTCAAATTATTTTCTTTGTCGAAAATTGATCTCTATTATACAAAAATTCGTATTTTCGGCCTGAAAGTTCCACAATTTGGTCAGAAGTTGAACTACATTACGAAGAATTAATTTTCGTAGTTGAAGATTCCTCGTATCAGTTGAAATTCATTTTTTGGAGTTAAAATTCAAATATTTTGTTGGCAATTCATTTTTTGTATAAAATTTCATTTTTTCAACTGAACGTTACACTAGTACATTTTTTCAATTCAAACATTTGATTGAACATGTATTTTATGTCTTGGAAATTCGTCTTTTTTGGTAAAAATTAACCTTTTTTAATGAAAAATCAACTGTTTCGTTGGAAATTAATTTCTTCGAAAATTCTTTTCTTCCATGGAAAATTAATCTCTTTAGTTCTGAATTCAACTGTTTGTTTAAAAATTATGTTTTTCGTTAAGAGTTTATATTTTTTTAGGTTGAAAATTCATCTTTTTGGTAGAAAATTGAACTATCTGGTTGCAAACTCAACATTTTGAATGAGATTTGATAATTTATTGACTAAAAGATCTTTCTTATTTAAAAAATCAAGTTTTGTTGATAATTCGTCTTTTCTATTTGAAAATTCATCTTTTTGGTTAAAAAGGCAACTTCTGGTTGAAAATAAATAAGCTTTCGTTTAAGATTCAACTGTTTTGGTGAAAATTCTTTTTTTCGGTTTAATTCAACTGTTTCTGATTTGAAATAAAAATATTTTCTTTTTTAAAATATCAATTATTACATTTTTTGTTGAGGGTTTATATTGTAAAAACTTACGGAACATACCAAAGGTGGATACGAGGTAAAATGAATTAATGAAAAAAAATAAATTATTGTCTAAAATGAACCCTTAATTTTCTATCTCCTCTAATAAAATGCACAGGATTGCTTATAAAATATAAAGAGAATATTCTCTATAATGAAACAATTCAAAATTCAAAAACTTCAAAATTCAAAAAAAAAATTCAAAAACCCGAAATATTTTCATAAGTTTTTATAAGTTTCGATAATTTTTTCTTACCGATTTCGTTGAATTCCTAATTGCAGAAAATAAGGATAACTGTATACGTACATAAATGTAAATTGTGCATTTTTAAGACACTGAGAAAATTAAAACAAAACAAAAATCAATGAAAAAGTCAACACTCAAATAGGGGAGCTCAAAAGCCTTGTTTCACCAGAAATTGCTGAATAAGCTGCGATGAGTGTGCAGGTGCGTTGGCGTTATGAAGGACCTAGTCTCTACTTTCCGACAAATCAGGCTCAAAATTTACGAAACGGACGAAAATCATCACTTTTAATCCGATTTTTGATCCTTTCAAGAATCGTGGTTCAGCAGATCTTTTTTAGTCAGGGTGGACGACTGCCGTCGACGCCTATGGCCTAGATGCATCGGCGAGGCGAAATTATCCGAGTGTGCGGAAACTGGGAAGACAGCATTGTCAGAGTTGGGATGAAAGAAGAGATGTGCAAATGTCGTTCTAAACTTTGATCGTAAAGCAGCGGCACGCACACACCGACAAGGGAAAAAGTGACGAGGGGCAGGTGGAACGTTCGTCTTGAACCATTGCCAAATCTTTTATGCTCGAATAAATTTCCGTGTCAAACTCGGAACGAACGGACCGTTGGACTGCCTGCAGGCGAAGGCAAGGTTAGCTGCCACGGAAATGGGCCGGGGCTCTAATTTTTGCTCAATAGAGTGTGACTCGTACACGAACTTTGCAAATTGCCTCAGCATTCTTCTGCCATGAATCTCATCATCTTTCTATTAAAAAACATTTTTAAGAACAAAATTTGAATTGTTTAGAAAGGTGAAATAATTGTATGGATATTTTGGCTGATCCTGAATTATTTGGAATTAATAATAATAATAATAATAATAATAAAAAAAATTGATTAGCATTTCGAACTCGAAAGTTCATTGCCTAACTACCCGATTCGGGTAGTGTTTCTAGGTGGATAAATACTACCAGTGTGGGTCCACAACACCCACGACGGGTCAACAACACGCAGTATTCCCCGAACGGTCACCCATCCAAGTACTAACCGCGCCCAACACTGCTTAACTTCAGTGATCTAACGGGAACTGGTGTTTTCAGCGTGGTATCACCGTTGACATAATAATAATAATCATTAATAATAATAATTAATAATAATTAATGATAAATTAAGAGCCTCGGCAGCTCAGTTGGATAAACGCTCGGACTTTACCTTAGCGGTCCGGTGTTCGATCCCTGAGCCGGCACCTCTTGAAATTTTTTTATGTACCTTTATCGAGGTTCTGGTGGTTCGGATCCCACCTTAAGCTGAAGGTTCCCTCATCATGCACTTGACTGCAACCCAGTCCGTGAATTATTATTATTATTATTATACCATTAAGCCATTTCCCTTTCGGGGTAGGCGTGACTTGCTCGGTTGGAAAGTAGTGGGATAGGTATATAGGTGTGAGGTAGGTCGTTATATGGTATAGGGTAGATAGGTATATAGGTATATGTGTTATGGTATAGATATTTTAGATTGATCTGGAGTTTTCGTGTTATTTATTCAAATAACACGTTCACTCCGCAACACTGCTCCGACCCAGGTTGTTGATCAATCTCTCTAGCGATCACCCCAAGTGAGGAGCCTCACAGAATTGTTATGTATGGTTCCCCACTCGGGCCCATTAGTATCCAAGGTCTTTGTTTCCGGCATCATTCACTCTATTGTCACTCTGCTTATAAACTATTTGTCGCCACATATTTCTGTCCTGGCATACTACTCTAGCTTCATTTACGTCCATGCATTTCTTCATGCAAGCTCTTCTGTTCCTATGACTTCTTATGTCTCTTCGGATCAATGTCTCATTTACAGATTCTAACCATTCTTTCGGCGGTCTACCTCTGGGCATTCTGCCATTTACTTTACCTTTATATACTTGCTTCGTCAGTCGTTCATTTTTCATTCTTTCAAGATGTCCGAACCATCTTAACTGATTTCTTTCCCATATGTCAACCAGCGTGTCTCCTGTACCACATTCTTTGAGGATTATCTAGTTTCGGACTTTGTCCATCAGTGTTTTTCCGCATATTATGCGCAGAGGTTTCATGCCGATCGCGTTGATTTTACTCCTGTCCTTTTCTTGACAGGTCCATGCCTCGCTACCGTATAGTACAGTAGGTACGAATATGGAATTATGTATGGCCATTTTAGCTTTTTTTGATATGTTTTTATTCGTGAGGATGGATCCTGCTCTACCGATAACCTGCTTACCCTTATTTATGCGCCTATCTAATTCCCCATCTATTTTTCCGTCGCTAGTGAATAGACTACCTAGATATACGTACCTGTCAACTTGTTCTAATCTCACATCATTTAGGACAATGTTGCATATTGTTTTCTCACTTTTTCCCTCAAAAACCATGACTTTCGTTTTATTCACGTTAATTTTGAGGTCCATGTTCTTCATGCTTGTGTTAAGTTTATTCAACATTCTTTGCAAGTCTTCGACTGATTCTGCCATAATAATCTTGTCATCTGCGAAAGCCAACCCACGTACTTTGACGGTTTCGAAATCTATACCTTTTTCGTTGAAGAGGGCAGTTCTTAGACACTTATCCATGAATATGATAAATAGCCACGAGGACATAACGCATCCTTGTTTCACGCCTTGCATAATATCGAACCAGTCACTCAGTTTCCCATTTACCCTTACACTTGCTTTACTACCCGTATATATTGTTTTTATTGCTTGTAGGAGCCCTCCATTCACTCCATACTCTTTAAGGACTTCCCAAAGTTTACTTCTATTTACCGTGTCGAAAGCTTTTTCTAGGTCAATAAATGCACAGAAAACTTTCTTTCCTACTCTCAAGCTTTTTTCTGTGATCTGTCTTAGGCTAAATATCTGATCTGTACATGATCTTCCGGTAAAAACCAGTCCGTGACTGATAAGATATACTGGGACAGACACGCGCATACTATTCAACAAATTTTAAAAATCCACCTCTAACCAAAAATCTCTTCGACATATTGGGCGGTAACCATCTTAAGTCTGAGACATTAATTTTTTTTGTTAATATAGGTTAGTTTGAGTGCTCATAAAATTTCACTTGAAGTTGTTTCAATTGAAAAGAAATTCTTATATTTGATTCGGAATATCGAATTCTCTGCATTTAAAAGTAGATACAGTGTTGAGAAAATTTTGTTTTACTGTTCATAAATTAAGAATTTTAAATTGAAAATCTTTAAAATTGAATACATTTTTATTTTTAAGCTTCAGAATGTAATTATTTTTTTTTATTTTCAGTTTCCTTAATTAAAATGTTTTCAAAAATGCACTCAAAATTGCATCATTTTCTATCATATACATTTGATTTTGAAGATTGTTCAATTGCAAATACTAAAAACTAAAGTATTTTGAATATTTTCAAATATCTTGAAAATAAGAATATTAAACATCAAATTATTTACAATTCTGTATTTGAAAAATTCGAGAATTTCTAATTGTACTTCTTCAAAATTTTCAAATTTTGAAGTGTAAATCTTTAAACTTGAAATGTTTTTCATTTGAAACATTAACAATCTAAAATTATGCAAGTTTTAAATTTTGCAATATGAATTTTTGTAAGTTTAATCGTCAAAATTGTAAAAATATTCAATTTAAATATTCAAAATTCAAGAATTTTTATTTGTGAAACTAGTCTATTGAAAATTCCGAAAGTTTTGAGTCTTAAAAATAAAAATTCTGTAATTTTTATGATTCACAAAAGATTTTCTTTAATTTGGAAGATTCAGAATTGAAAACTTGACTTTTGATTTTTCAAATTGTCAATTCAAGAATTTTTATTTGTACATCTTCAACATCTTCAATATCTTTTAATTGTAAATCTGAAAACTTTTCAATTTTGAAAATTGACACTTAAGAATTTTTATTTATATTTGCTCAAGCTCAAAGAATTTTCAATTGTAACTCTTCAAACTTCAAAAATTTTCAAGTGAAACTCTTCCAATTCAAAAATGTTCAAATATAATCCAAATTTAAGAATTCCTTCTAAAAACTATTATGCAAATTATAAGGTTTGCAATTAAAAAGATGTAATTTTGATAATTTACATTTCAAATTTCTCCGATTTTGAAGATTCAGGATGGCGAAGTTGGCTTTTATTTTGAAAATCATCAGAATTCAAGAATTTTAATTCATTCAATTTTAAAAATCAAGATTTTCTGATCGTGAGTCTCTAAAATTGCACTAATAAACAAAAATTTCAAACTTCATGATTTTCAATTATGCATATTCAAAATCGAAAGATCTTCAATTTCAAATCTTCAAGATAGACCCATTTCAAATATGGGTACAAAATGTTATGATTTTAAACAATAAGAATTCAAAACTAAACAAGTTGGCGAATTTTTTAGTTGAGAGAATCTTCAAAATGGATCTGTGTTGAAAGTGATGGGCATCAATAAGTATTCTAATTTTTGTGGAGATAAAATCTTATCTTCAAATGAAAGTTACAGATTACTGAGAGCCGAGTAAAATCAAAATCAAATTGAAATTGCAAAAGAGTTGTTGTAGCTATTTTAGTATGTATTTCAATTTGTGATTGATAATTACATTTTATAGTACTACAATTCAAAACATATATATTTCAATTTATTAATCAAACAACCAAATAATAAAACGTTTTTTTGCAGACGAATTTTGAAACTTTGTTTAAAGATAGTTCTGGCACTTTCCAGCTGGTCCAGATTAAGTAGAAAAGTCCATACTTGGTCAGCCGGAATCGTAGTTGCCTCGATATTAATTTAATACCATTGTAGATTCAAATATATTTTTACCAAATATATTATTCTAATTTATTTTCAATGGACTATGTCGGATATGATAAAAATATTATTGTTTCCTCTTTGTAGGAATTGAGTCTTCGAAATTACTTTAAAATTGAATATTTTCTCATTTCCTTTAATTTTAGAATTAATCACGAAAGTTACAACATCGCTGTCTCTCTCACAGGCGAGTTTTGAATCGCACGGTTAATTTCTAGTTTTACGACTTCCGCCCACTTCCGCGTGAGGAGGGTGGAGGTACGTCATTTTGCGATTCTCTCGCTGCGTTTAACGCGAAAGGGACGAGATGAAGCTAGCCGTGAATTTGGCACCTTCCGCAATTCCTCGCATTTTCGGTGCTATTTTCTCAGAAAGATTTTATCGCTCGCTTTTGCTTTGGTCGAAAACTTATCGTCTGTTAAAATTTACTTCAGAAAATTCATAATTTTATTAAAGCAGTATGAAGTCTCTGTCACGGTATCTCCGATTTCCTTCTCAATTTTCCTGGTCAATTAAAACTCACTCCTTCAGAACTGCACGAAGAAGGAAATCTGTCAATAATTTCTAAATTCCTTAATTAAATTGAAATGGTTGTTATGGTTTGTTATCGACTATTGATAGAAATTGTTATTTGTTGTTGAGAGTTTTTGTTGAATCTTTTTTGGGGATGTTATATGTTTAAAGGCTTTTTATCGAACGTTGCTATAGGTCGTTGTTTGTTGTTAAAGGTTATCTACCATTGCTAGAAGTTGTTATTTGTTATTGACGAATTGTTTTGACCGTTGTTGATTGTTGTTGTTGTCCGTTACTAAAGGGTTATTATTTTTCGACCTTTGGATTTGACATCCGTTGTTATAAAATGTGTTTGCCCCCATTCCTGAGGGATTTTCTTTGCTGATCGTAAGGATTGTTATCCATTGTTAGATCTTGTTATTTGCTCGTTCCAGGGTTTGTTATGTATTGATAATTACTGTTTTTGTCCATTGTTAGAGGTTTTTATTTGCCAGTCCTCGGTTTTATGTGTTGCTTTTGTAACTTATTGACCGTTTCTAGATGTTGGTTTTGTTGGTCGTTGCTACAGGTTGTTATCGATCATTGCGATGTTTTACTAAGGATTTTTTGATAGGGGTCGTAACTTCCTTTTAAGGATTTTTAGTGAACGTTGCTAAGGGGGTTTGTTGGTCGTTTCTGGAGGTTATCGACCATTGCTATGGTTTGTTACGTGTTATTATGGATTTTCATTGCCCAGTACTAGGGTTTATTTATTTTCAAAGATGTTTAGCGAATGTTGCTATGGGTTATTGTTCGCCGTTACTGAAAGCCCATATCGACCATTTCTAGTGTTTGTTTTTTGGATCTTTATTGACCATTGCTGATTGTTGTTGTCTGCTGCTAAGGGTTATTATTTTCCGACCTTTGGGGTTGTTATTCGTTGTTATGGTATGTTTTTGACCATTCCTGGAGGTTTTTCTTGCCGATCCTGAGGATTGTTATTTATTTCCAGAGGTTGTTATTGACCAAGCTCAAGGGTTCTTATATATTGATAAATTACTCTCATTGTTTATGGGTAGATGTTTTTATTTGCTAGTCCTAGGTGTGAGATATTGACTGTGATTCTAATTGACCGTTGCTAGATGTTCTTTTCTATCCTGGGCGTTGTTATCAGTTAGATGGTGCTGTTACTTGCTTTAAGGGAGTTATAGTGATCGTTGCTAGGGGCTGTTATTTCTATTCAACATTTTTTGTGACCATTGTCATGGGTTATTTTTGGTCGAAGCTGAAGGTTGATATCGACCATTGATAGGGGCTGTTGTTTGTTATTAAGGATCTTTATTGACTGCTGCTGATAATTCTTGTATGTTGCAAAATGTTATCATTTTTCGGCCTATAAGGTTGTCATTCGTTGTTATGGTATGTTGAAAATTTCTAGGGGGTTTTCTTTGCCGACCCTAAAGATGGTTATCCATTGTTAGCAGTTGTTATTTGCAAATTCCAGGGGTTGTTCTGTATTGATAATTATTTTCATGGCCCGTTGATGGAGGTTTTTATTTACCAGTCCCAAGTGGTATTGCTTGTGATACTTAGTGACCATGCCTATAGATGTTGTTTTCCGATTCTAGGCAATATTATGGGTCTTTAGGGATCGTTCTTTGTTTTTAACAATTTTTAATCAACATTGCCGTGGGTCGTTGTATATCTTTGCTGTCGCTTTTTATCGACCATTGATAGGGCTTGTTATTTGCCATAAAGGAGTTTTATTGACAGATGCTGATAGCTGTTGTTGCCCGCTTCTAGGGGTGATAACCCCCAGAAGCGGGATTCTTCGATCTTAGATGTTGACATCCGTTATTATGGGATGATGTTGGTCATTCCTAAGGATTTTTCTTTGACGATCCTAGGCATGTTTAGCCATCTCTACGGGTTATTATTTCCAGACTAAGGAGTTGTTATGTATTGCTAGTTACACATATTGTTCATTGATAGAGATTGTATTTGCCAGTCCTGAGGGTTATGTTTTGCTTAAATTCTTATTGGCCGTTATGAGATGTTGTTGTTTTTCGGCCCTAGGGATTGTTATCCACCACTAAGGGTTATCATTTGCCAATTCCAGGAGTTCCCACGCATTGCTCATCAATATTTTTCTCAGTTTCCAGGGGTTTTTATTTGCCAGTCCTAGAGGATATGTGTTTATTTGTGATTCCTACTATTCGTTGTTGTATGTTGTTTTCCTGTCCTGAGGGCTATTATGTATTGCTAGAGGTTCCTATTTTTTTAGCCTTGAAGTTTTTTTGCGTCTTACTTTCATCGATTTTAAAGTTTGCTGATGAGAATTGCTAAAGATTCATATTGAATGATGCTGATGATTGTCATTGTCTGTTTCTAGGGGCTATTTTCTAGCATCGCACGTGATTTTTACTGATGATTTTAAAGGATCCTCAAAAATCATAACTGTTAGGATATTTTATTTATTGTTTTCAAATGTTTTTTTACTATTTCCAGTAGTTATTTATTATTGTTGGAAATTATTATTTAACATAGATAGAGGTTGTTGCCTCTCCCTAATGGCTGTATTTTCTTATCCTAGGGGTTATTTTTAAGTGTTGATAATGATTTTTATTGACAGATTTTAATTGTTGGTAATGACAGATGCTAAAAATGGTTATCACTTGCTCTTGATTTTTGTTGATTTCTGTTGCTAGGGTTTGTGATTGTCCATTCTGAGTGATTCTTATTGACCTATCCTTGATGCAAGTGTTCATTACTGAATGTTTTTTCTTGACTTTTTCGAGGGGTTTTTGTTCAATTTCGCTAGGTATTGATATTCATTGTTGCTGATGGTTCTTATTAAACGTTTTCCTCCGAAATCTTATTGTTGATTATTTCTAATAATTTTTATTGATTATATCTGAAAATTTTTGATAACGTTTGTCAAGTATTATTATTGTCCGCTATATATTTGTTTATAAAAATACATTCTGCAAACTACGAATTCTTCATTCACATTTTTAAAAATCTCTTTTGAAGTTCATAGAATTTTGTAAAAGTACCTGTGCAGGGAGTGTCGCAAAATCAACAGAATTTCTCCTATTCCCTTGCTTTCCAATGCCACCAAATGGGTGGCCATGTTCAAAGGTACTTGAAACCTCATTTGTCGTTTGACGCAAGTCTCGCGTGGTAAAAATCTAATCGACAAAGGCCGCAATTTACAGGGAGGTAAATGCTATTTCTACGCAAATAAATTTAGTCATGATGAACGCAGAGCGTTGTCTGTCGTGTGGTAATGAATGACGGGTGAGATATTTTCAAATGCCTAATGGCATTTGTTGGGTCAGCAATGAATCAGCAGACGATTTTTACGCTGTGAGTGAATCATCATTATATTTTATGACTTTTTAGCTTCAGAGTTGAAAAAGGAATTTTCGTTATGTAATTACACCATATGATATTTTTTGCAGGATTTTCAAATGGGGACATTTTTATTTATCTCTAACTTAGGGATGTTTTCAAATTAGAATTGCTTTCTAATTAGAAATATTTTTTATGTTTTCCATTACGGGTTTTAGGGATTTGCATTCAGAGCTCGGATTTTTCAAATTCTCTTTTATTTTTAGATATTAAACTGAATCACTTTTCTGCAACGTCTCTAGTTCCAAAACTTTTTTATTTGGGACCTCTCTTCACCTTCTAGATTTTTTCTACTGATTCCTAACATACCTGTCCATTGTAAATATAATAATGTAAAAAAATTCCTAAACGTGTGAAGAATTGTTGCAAAACAGTGAAATACGCTGCAAGATCACTTTTTAAACATTAAATAGGAAATTTTTGAAATAAAATATCTGTATAGTCACTTCTTTCAATAAATAGTAACAGAAAACCCAAGGAATTCTTAATTTTATTGATTTTTTTTTATTTCTTTGAATTCTTTTGAATTCTCCTTGAATCCTTTGAAATTCCTTTGAACTCCACTGAATTTCACGGATCTTAATTTAATGTTTATTTTTAAATTTTAATAACTTTGTTCTTTTTATTTGATTTATTTTTAATTTATCTCGATTTTATATGAATTTCATCGAATTCTCTTAAATTCTTTTGAATTCACTCAATTCTACTTAATTCACTGAATTTTCAAAAGTTTTTTTTTAATTCACCCTGAAGTCTTTTAGGCTCACTTTGAATTCTTAGGCAATACGTCAAATTCTTTTCAATTCTTTTGAATTCTTCTCAATTGACTCCAAATATAATTAATATAATAAATTTTTAAAAATATTTTTGAATTATGAGATCTCATTTGTATTAATTCGGAATCCACTCTGAATTCTTATTAATTTATCCAAAATTCTTGCTGATTGTTTTGAATTATATGGAATTCTCTCAATTTGAGATTCCTGTTAATTATAAATTAAATTATATTCTTTTATATTATTAATTATTTCAACAAAGTTTTTCGAATTCCCTGGAATTATTCTACATTCACTATAATTTAACTGGATTTTACTGACTTTTTCTCAACTAATTTTAATTAATTCGGAATTCAACCTGAATTCTTATTAATTTATTCTGAATTCTCCTGAATTATTTTCAGTACTTTAGCATTGTCTTGATTTTCTCAACTCTTTCTAAAATCTTTTGAATTCACTTAAATTCTTCTAAATTTCTATCAAATTATTTTGAATTCCATTGAATTATTTCGAATTCACTCTAATTTTACTAACATTAGTGGAATAATTTGGATTTTTTTTTTAATTTACCTCACATTTTTAATAATTTCATCAAATCTTTTCCAATTCCGTTAAATTCCTCTGAATTCACTCATGTTTCAGTTAATTCATTTTTTTAAATTTATACTGAATTCGTTAAAATTCGCCTAGAATTCTTATAAATTTCATTAAATTCTCTTAATTTTTTCAAAAATTCAAATGAGCATTAGTCACTTTTTGTATTTTTTTCGTTTGAAATAACATAGGTGACTTTTTACTTTTTTCTTTATTTATTTTTAGCTGTGATAAAGAATCGTTTGAAAACTAACCATCACAGTTTGAATAGTTACTGTCAATTAAAAAATGTAACCATGTAATGTAAATGTAAAATGTAACCCATTCCTTACTTATTTGCAAAAGTATTTTTTTACCACTATCGTTACAAAAAAAAAAACTAGTTACAGTAACTTGTTGAATGAAACTGGTTACTTCCCATCACTGAAATTGAGCTCTCGGATTTAATAACTTGCGTTCCGCTCGAAAACTCTAAAAGCATTGGCCTCCAGGTTTTGATAAATGGAAATTTTCAAATTCGTCAAATGTTTTTTTTCAATATAGACATGTATAGAATAACAAGACAGAACTTTTTTCTATTTTAATTTCATCGTCAGATTATTAGTTTTAATAATAAATATTGAAAACCACTATTTGGTTGAAAATTCGGCTTATTTGTTGTTGAAATATATTGTTGAGAATTTGTTTCATTTTTTCATTGAAAATTAATTATTTTAACTAAAAACTTAGCAATTCAATTTTTTGGTGAAATTTACTTTTGTTCTTTAAAATTCAACTGTTTGATTAAAAAGATAACTATTTGGTTGAAAATTCGATTTATTTTTCGTTGAAAATTAATTTTTTTAACTAAAAATTTATTTAATTTAGTTAAGTTAATATCCAAAAACTTAGTTGAAATTCATATATTTTGTTGAAAATGCATCCTTGTTTTGTGGAACATTAGTCTTCTTGCTTAAGGAATAGAATTCTTTGTTGAGAATTCAACTCTTTCGGTGAATCTTGAACTGTTCTCTTGAAGATTCATCTTTTTAGTTACAAACTTATTTCTTTGATAAAAATTTAACTATTTTTATGAAAATTTGTTTAATTTATTTTGTTTGAAAATCAATTTTTTAACTGAAAATTTAATTATTCTTTTTTTTTGGGTGGAAATTTATCTCTCTTAGTTTCAAATTCAATTAATTGGTTTATACGCCGCAGGCATGACTCGGGCGTATTACGTGCCTGTTTTCAGGAACTTAAATAGCCCTTTATGGGTCAGTGGTGGGAGCAGTACAATAATGGCCTCATTATTGTACTGTACAATAATGAGGCCATTATTGTACT